>CAHIKZ030001934.1:0-110000 GCA_903632075.3 Acanthosepion pharaonis
GAGAAACTGACATCCATTAGACATGGCATGTGGAATTAGAACTGTCTATCCACTCAAGCAAAATAAAGGGTTCAGTTCGATATTACAATGACCAAAACGTTATGATAAATATGGCAACAAAAATGAGTACATAGTCCGAATAATGTAAATAGTGTACATAATACCTCATCTCAGAAATATAGACAGATGTTAATTTTGCTGTTTAGAAAGAAAAACCAATGATGTCTACTCAAGTACATCCACCCATTAAATATAACATTTATAGTAATAATATATACTAGCAGGACCTGTGTAATTCCCACGGACTGACTAATAGAAAGTTGAGAAAACAAACTTTTTCTACATATATGTATGCATAAAAATAATGCATTGAGGAAGGAGAAATTAAAATCTCTACATATAGAATGAAATATTTAGGCAGCAAATAGCAAAATTGTTATATTTGTACAGGTATATTTACAAATACATAAAGTCTAGATATAAAATCTATTCCTTTTTAATATACTATACTCATAGGCTGGGAAAATAAACTACCCAGAGATATACTTGGGAGTATATATCATGTATGTGAAGATTGCTAATGCCAATCAGTCCGTAGTACTCCCCACTCCCAACATAGAGCCTTACCAGTTTCCTTCGATATGAATACAGAAAACAATGGACCTATATATGTATAAAACTATATAATACATGCGACATATAAATAGTTTCCTCTTTTTAGAGTTATTTTATATATATATATATATATATAACACATACCTAATGCAATCAAGTGCCACTCCAGTCCTTCAAGTCAGTACCTCTTGGCAGACAATGTTCACCCTCTTCTCCTTCCTTGTCTGTCTCCATCACCCTAACCCTTACATATGAGACTTTGTGAGCTTTAGCTTATGCCACATACATTTGCTTGTGACTGAACACTGGCTGAGGTAAGAACATTCCCACCTTCTTAAATGTCTGCCCCTGTGACTTGTTAATAGTCATGGCACATGACAAGCGGACAGGAAACTGGGTTCTCTCCAAGGTGAATGGCAAGTTAGAGTCACTTGGAGCCTAGCTTTATTCTGGGGGATGAGGACAAATCTGCCAATTAGTCAGCTACTAATCAAGGAAGTCTCAGTTCGAATGTTGATGCATGGCCACCAATTCCAGTGTTGTACCATTGCAGAATCCATTCTGGATAGAAATATTATGAAGAAGCATTACTATTTTAATCTCAGTTTATAAGGAGGCATTCCAGATGGTGTCAAAGAGTTTAGAGATTTTAGTGTGTATTCCTCAGCAGGATAATCTGTCATAACTTTATCTGTACTATAATCGATGCAGCAGTCACCTAAAATTTGTCTCAAAACTTCTTCATTGATCAGGAGGCAGTCTGAATTCTTTGTCAAAAGAATTACTCTGCTCCTTGTCTCTTTCTCAGATGTATTGAAGATATCATCCACCAGAGAGCCGTCAACACATGAAATTTGAAGAACTCCTATGTTATCAACAGCAAGATTAGATTGTGAAGCTGCTGATGTTCCATTGCCAAGATGTCAGAGTCATGCTCCAAATTCCCTTTGATCTGCTATTGTCCTGATGTTTTAGCTTAATCTGTATTGGATAAAAATCAGGCATAGAGGAGAATTTTTAATATGAAATAATTTTTAATACAGATTTCAGTGATTCCCTCGCTAGTTCCTCTTGGCAATATGGGTAGGACTTGCCTAAAGTCTCCCAACAAGAGAATAACTTTACCACTAAAAATAGCAACAATGTCAGTGATATCTTGCAAAGCTTTATCAATAACATGAAGTGCAAATGAAGGGATTATAGAAACCTCATACAAGATGATCAAATCCAGGTTTCATAAATAATTTGCATGGTCTGAAGCGGCTGGTACATTACAAACACTGGCCTCCATGAGTGGGATAGACAATTTGAACAAAGTATGCATAGTCTTTCCACGTGACAGTAGTATAGAGGCAATCCCTGTCCAAGCACCACTTCACAGGTTGCAGTTGTTCCTTTGCAGATATGAAATTATGATATTAAATGTATGTTTTACCACAGCCTTCTAGCGCATCTACATAGAAATAGGAGTGATTGTGTACCTCACCTCTCCTTATCTACAGATTCAAGCACAGCATTGGTAATCATTCTCTGTTCATCAGTAAGTGTTGCAATCACTGGGTGATCAATGTCTTCATGAGGGTCAAGCTGTGGTACTCCAGTAGGTTCAGGTAGCTCAAATGCTAAACAGTTAATGCCATTCTCTATCAGAATGGCATCAATTGAGTGCAGTGCCATGTTTTCTGCATGGTCTGCATTAAAAACAGTGCAAGAAATCTTCAATCATGGATTCCTTGCAAGTGGTCCACAGGTGAATAGTATTTGCAGGGTTAATACATGTGCACAGGGCAGCAAACATAACACAAAACTCTAAGGGCATCCAACAGGCAGTAGCTTCTAGCAAAGCATGTTCCAGTGTGTCTGTTTGAAAAGACCATATCTCAAGCATGCTGCCTTAATTGTTGGCAAGATTTCTTCTTCTAAAGTGTACAAATCCTGGAAGCTCACGGTGCCTGAAACATGCAGCAGCAACATTTGCAATAGTGAGATGGAGTGGGTGAGGGTGTTTATCTGAAAATCTCCACCAGTGAGATGCCGAATACAGATCATTCCTGAAGAGTGTAACAGATGGATGAAGTAACTAAGGAAGGAAGAAAGGGACAAGCACAATTATAACAAGGTTATTTGATTCAATTTCAGTCAAGATCATGAAGACTGAAAACCTGTGCCATGGATAAAATGTGAACTCCACAGTCTTTTCAAGAGTATGCTGTATATTATGAGCTTTGCCAAGATTACAAACCCAGTGTGCAATAGTGGAGCAGTTCTCTACTAATTAAAAAAATATTCCTCTACCCAAGTTTAAAATAAGATTTAAACATACATTAAACCAAAAGAGGAAAGTAAAGCCGAAAAAAAGTTAATAATTGGCTGCTCAGTTCCCAACCAAGGCTGGAGACTATTTACATTATTCAGACTATTGTTTTCATCTTTGTCGCCATATTTATTACAATGTTTCGGCTGTTGTACGCTCTGGTCTTCTTCAAGTGGTTAGAATGTTGAACTGAACCCTTTACTTTGCTCACTGGGGTAGACTGTTCTAGTTCCACATGCCATGTTTAATGGACATCTGTTATCAGTTATCTCCTATTAATTCTCCTCTCCAAGTTCTCCACTGCCTTAACTGGGTATTGAACTCATACTCTTTGGGTACTTTCACTGGATCTAACTAATGCCTTTATCCAATGTGCCATGTACATAATACCTCATCTCAGAAATCTAGACAGATCCTCAAGGCTGGAGAGTCTGGTCTACCCTGCTATTTAACCCATAGCTGGTGAGTGAAGGGAAAGATCCATTCCTTTACCAAGGCTATTTATGCAAATGGAAACGTAATTAGTTCAGCTGGAAATCAAACTCAGCTCACTGATTTCTCATACCAAGCCATTAACCACTACACCACACACACACGTCCTTCCTAAATATAGAAAGAAGAACAAATTAAAATAAGTTGTTTTCCTGGCAGTCTCCATGATCATCTAGAATCATTGCCAGACCCTATTTGTGTGATCAGGTGGCTTTGAGACTTCTTCACAAATCTTACAGCATTGTTGAATAAACCTAATACGATTCATAAATTGAAAGTTGCCAATTTTATAACACCGCAAGTAATAAACAGTTCATGTAATCAGTTAGAATTCTTCAAAGAATGATTTGCCCAGTGTTGGTTTCATTGTCTCTCTTCATTTCATCACAACAATATAACAGTAACTTGTTTAGGTAATGGATGACAGCCAGAAGAACCAGCCACAGGGACATTTAGATTCATGTCTGTCACATTGTTATTTGCACCAAAAGATATTGTTGGATTTTGTCAAAACTTGAATCCATTTCACAGATCTTATTTTAAAAGTTACACTTAAATGCAATCTGTCAGGTTTTAATATACAAAGACGATCACTCTCTAACTAGTTCCTGTTCTTATAACCTTAATGTTGGCTTATCATGTTGAAACACAAGTTCCCATATGATCCCCGAAGTTAAGCAAAGTCAGGTATGGTCAGCACCTAGATGGGTGACCAATTGAGAATTCCAGGTGCTGTAAGCTAGGATGTGCAGGTGGTGTGGTGATTTGAAATTGTTAGTTGGAGAGAAAAGTTCCAATTCCAGTTGGGTTCATTATATTCACTTACATACAAATACCCCCAAGAAAACAATTAATCCACCTCTTCTCCCTCCAGCTATGGGTTAATTAGTAATACTTGTATTACTAAACCATTATTATCTCCAAAGAAAAAGAAAATCTTACAATCTAAAAATATTTTTTGACTTTAAATAACCTGCAAAGGTTTTATAAACTGTAGAAGAGGAATCAATCACACAAACTAATCTTAATGTAATTTAATTTGAATTATATATATATATATATATATATATATATACAAGCTCATTAACTCATCAATAGTTACTGGAAAATATGATATTAATTATACTTTTCTAAGAATAATCTTATATAAAATTACTTGGTATTATAGGTTTGTAAAAAATCTGATATGAATTTAGGTTTCTAAAAAAAAAAATAAAATAAAAAAAATGTTATTAATGTTTTAGAAATCAATCCAGTATTAAAGTTTCCTGTAAAAATTTGATATTAACATACATGTGTAAAATAAATATGGCAATAATAAGAGTATAAAAAAATGTATTAATTCTTCCTATAACCTATTAATGTCACAAAATTCATTCTATAACCACCATTAGTGTCACAAAATTTTGACCTATAACTATCAGTGTACAAAATTCATATTTTATAACCTATCAACCTGTCACAAAATTTTTTCTATTTTTATCAGTGTCACAAAATTCTTTCTATAACCTATCAGTGTCACAAAATTCTTTCTATAACCTATCAGTGTCACAAAATTCATTCTATAACCTATTAGTGTCACAAAATTCATTCTATAACCTATCAGTGTCACAAAATTCATTCTATAACCTATCAGTGTCACAAAATGGCCTGCTGGGCATTGTTTGAATGTTTTTTAGATACATTTGTTAAGGAACACAACTTTTTAATGTTTTAAATCAATTTAAAAAAATGAAACATATTTCTTGAAATTTTTGTTTTAGTTGTAATTTCAAGCTAATAGATTAAATTTATTATTTCCAATAAACAAAATACGTTACCTATTTTAAAACTAAATTGACTGGAAGAAGCTTTTTTGTTTATTTCCTCATTTTTTTAAAAATTTTAACCATCGTTTATCACAATTCTCTTTATTAAAATTATTCCCAAAATAAAATTTAATTAAACTTTAAATCATCTAATATTGCTCAAATAAAGTTTCATAAATCTGATTTGAAACAAATATCACCTACTTTTAGTTTAAAATATCACAGAAATGCACTTTTTTCACACGGAGCTAGGTGCTTGTTTAAGGGTGACAATTTGACTGATAGAAATTTATCTAATTTCAAAAAGTGGAATGAATATTATTAAAAATGCAGATTTGTTAAATATAAAGGTGAGCACATTTTTTATATGGCGTTTTTAACTACCAATTTTAAGGGAAAAAATTGATGAATATTTCTCTTTAATCTAATGTTTTATTGAATTTAGTTATTTTGGCTTTAAGTTTACTATGGTTATTGCTTTTATTTTCTGATAATGTCATGTATAGGCTTCAATATTTGCAAAAATCAGCATGTTTATACTAAAATTCAAAAATTTCAAAATTCTTTTAAAAATATTATGGGTGGAGGGCACTGAATTGTAGTAAGCTGTTGCATTTATGATTAGTAAATATAGTTTTTAATTCATAACAATATCACCTAATCAACAGAAATGACTACAGAAATTTAAAAGATTTAGAACTTTATAAATTATTCTAAATAAAATTTTAAAAAATGAAAACAATTCTTGTAAAAATTCATTGTTCATCAGAAAAGACCTTTTCATGAGACAATAGTTTCCATAATATATCTTATTCATAAAAGCAATTAAAAGCTTTTCTAATTAACTAAAACCTTAGTTTTATTGTATTTTTTCTGTTTTATGATTCAGATTCTGTAGAGTGAGTGGTCCTGTTTGACCAAAAAACAAAAAACCTGATTTAAATTCTCCAATTAGTTCTGCATATAACTAATATAGACATTAAGTCGTTCCAAAAATAAATTTCTCAAAATTTCATAAAATTAAATAAGTGGGGGCAATAACAGATATAAAAAACTGCTAAATAAGATCTAATTTAAAAAAAAAAAAAAGAAAGAAAGGCTTTTTAAAAATAACTTCCATCATTTTAAATAAGTCCAGCAATTTTCATTAAGATCTGACACATGACACAGTGGATAAAGGCGTTAGTTAGATCCAGTGACAGGACCCAAAAATTTTGATTTCATAACCCAGTTTTTAAAATTTTGGAGAAAAAAAAATGAATTAACAGGAGACAACTGATAACTGAAAACCATTAAACATGGAACTAGAACAGTCTACCCCAGTGATAAGAAATAAAGGGTTCAATTTCAACAGTCCAACCTGAAGAAGGCATTTTATAACTTATAGCTGAAATGTTTTTAATTATACATAACAAACCAAAGGACAATTAAATAAATAATATACAAAATACCTCATCTCAGAAATATTAGACAGATGATATTTGATTTTTTGCAAGAATTTTCAAATCAATGTTTTTTTTTTTTTTTCACCAGAAAAATTAAGCCCAAATTCCCTATACTAATATTTGATCCTCTTGCTGACACATGAAAAACACGCTTCTTAAACAAAATTTGAAACATTCTAAAACAGATGAAAAAAATATAATTTAATAAATCAAAACATCCTTTGCTCTTTCCTCTTAATAATAACATGAATAATTTGATGATACAACTTTATTTTTAGTAAGTTTGGGGCCTTTTGGTATGTTTAGTTTTTAGTGAATATTTGGAGGTATTTTGTTGAAAAAGAAAGAAATTCTAAAATTTATGTAGGCCACAATCATGAACCAATTTGCAATTGCCTTGTATATACTGACTAGTTTCAGTAAAAGAAAAAAATTAAAAATGTATGACAATGAACATGGAGAAGATATTTTTGGGGGGAATTTTTAGAGGATAGTTTCCATAGAAAGCAAATATATTTGAAATCATTCCCAGGGTGTACTGATCATTCTTCCTAATCTGTAAAAAAAGCAACATTTGTTCAAGGAAAAAATGATTGCAAAGAAATACTGAATATTCAAATAATAAAATGTTTACATTAACATGGTAGTAAATAGGATTTTTTATATTTCTGCCTTGTTTGCCAACATCCCTTAAGGTTTGTGATTTCATATTTTCTCTCTTCTTTGCTACAATTTTTGTTGATGGTTTGGAACTTTATCTTTGACAAGAAAAAAAATGATTCCCACATGAATATAAACAAATCTCCTTCAGAAATTACACATTTTTTAGCAGTTTCTTGAATAAATTTATATCGCTCAACAGGATAATCTTTTTTCCCTATTTTACACTAACACGTCTTCATATATATATATATATATATATATATATATATTTATATATATACACAATCACATTATATATATATATATATAATAAAAATATTTAAGAGGATAGAATATTGATAAACTCAATATCAAGGACAGATGTAAGAATATAATATAAAAGGAATCAATTTTAATATTCCATGGTTATAATTTATTACATTTATTATAATTTCCAATTCATCAGACCTACAAATTCAAAAAATTTTGAATTTCTAGGTCTGATGAATTGGACTGTGATTTCAATTCCAAAAAATAAAATTATTAACCATCCTTAGTATTGTTTTGAGCCTTATATATATATATATATATATATAAATAAATAGATAAATAGATAGATAGAGAAATGATGTATTTTTTATTTATTAATCAGAGATATTTTATCACTTCAAAGTTATTCTTAGCGGATATCCATATTTGAGTAGGAACTCCATTTATTTGAGAAATCTTATTAAAACAACTAATTTTTCCTCAAAAAATGGATGGTCATATTTAATGCTGTTCTAGATGGACATGATTCTTTATTTTTTTTTTTATAAGATTTCTCAATATTCAGGTTAGTAGGCAAATGAAAATAGTGTTTAAAATAAAAGGAGCATCTACTAAAATATGGGTATCAATTAAAAATGATGTTTCAATTTTTATATATATTTGAATGAAAACTCCAACATTTTTAGGCATTTAAAACAACATGCCTGGCCGCATACACAATTCCGTAAAATACTTGTCGAAAACACAATTACTTCGACATCTAAAAAACAATAGACAAAAACTAAAAATCCTTGAAGCATTATACATCAAACAGTTGAAACCCAACCTAAACAAAATCAATTATGGCATCTCTACAAATATTCTTAAATGTCTATAATTGGTAACAGAAGCCATTGGTTTATACCAACGGCTTTCCATATTTCATACTTCTACAATTCACTCTTGTGTGGTCATGTGTGACGTCATGAGATGCGGTGCGATTTTCGCTTCTAGCGTCTTATATGCGCGTGTTTATCGTTGCTTAGAAATCATCTATGTAAACATTGACAGACTATCATCACTGTCTTGTCCGTATATTGCTTAATATGTTGTAATTGACATCTTTGATAATGGCTTATGTAAGCCGAAAGCTTAGATTGTATTAAAAAATATGGATCAATATTGTGAATTTTTTTTCTTCGTTCAATGATAATGTTATTAAACTTATCAGACGTTACGAAAAAATTTACATAAAATAAATAGACAACACTTGTCTATATTATTTAATGAAAAACATGAATATATAATATATATATATATATATATATATATATATATATATATATATATATATATATATATATATATATATATATATATATATATATATATATATATATATATATGTGTGTGTGTTATTTATATATATATATATATATATATATATACAACACAAAAATAATATATATATATTAAATCATGATATAATATATATATATATATATATAAATATATATGTTATATATATATATATATATATATATATATATATATATATATATATATAAATATATATATATATATGTTAAATAATAAATATTTTAACCAGTTGTTATATATATATATATATATATATATGTTATATAAATAAACATATAAATATATATATATATATTGTATTTATATATATATATATATATATATAAATATATATATAAATATTTTGTTTATATTAAACATCATAATATATATATTTAAAAAATATATTTATATTTTATTCTTTATTTTTTAATTAAATTTACCAATCTGAATGAATTTGAGAATTTATTATAATTTATTATTCATGAATTAACTGAAAATTTTCATTATTTAATTATTTTATCGACAGTTTATTTAAAAAATTATAATACATAACCACTAGCCACATAGAAGAGTCTTTTTTCTTAGTTAATGGTTAACAGTATGTCAGATCAAATGACAGCAGTTCTTACTTTATATTTACAGGTTTGATTCTATATTGGATATATTTATATTTATATCAAAATTTCTCGAACATTCAGGCTGGTAAATGTAATTAATCATTTTTAATTAAAAAGCAGAGTATCTATTTAAATAAATCATAACTATAAAAAAAAAAAATATAAACGAAAAAACAGAAATTTATATTAAATAATTAAAATCAGATTTGCATTTTTTTACTAAGTGTGAGAGAGAATATAAGAAGAAATTAACTAAAATCAAAAGGAGAGAGAGAACAATAAAAGAACATGAATTAAAACAGAATATGTCGATTGACATTGCATTTAAATTATTGAAGATCAAATATCACTGGAAATGCATGTGAAACCCAATCAACCAATGAAAATCTAACAACAAAAACATACCAGAGTTTTTGTCCTTCATATCTTAGTCTCTGATGAAGCTTTAATAAATGTCAAACATATTACATTGATAAAATGTTTCTTATTTGAACTTAAAATTTTTTTTGTTTTTTTGCCTTTACCCTACACAAGGCGGGAAGCCACTAGGATGCAAGGGGTTACAGGAAATAGCAAGATCAGAAAAGTGATAGAAGAAAGGATGAGGAGAGGGGATAGATCAAGGCAATTGGAGTTTTCAATTGACATTACAGGAGAATAAGCTGGAGATTATAATATTTTCCAAGCGTAAATTAGAATTATGGCATTTATTACAAAATTAACATAAACATATTTTTTCTCATTTGAATCATTTATAGTCTAATATTTTTTAAATAGAGATATAAACCATATTTACATATTCAAGATTATTTTATTTATAGGGAAACATATATACATATATTTATACAGACGACATAAAATGACACATTTTTTATTAGGATAGAAGAAACGCCTTGGCATACACACATCATATTGAGAGACAATGAGGGGAGAGAGGGATGCCAGCCTTGTCTTTTTGGCGCTGGATTTTCATCCAATGACAAAAAAACCGAATGCCTTTCCTCATAGCAATTTATTTGAAATATTTTAGAAAACAGACAGAAAATTAAATCTGTTGAAAGTGACTGTAGAAAGATTTAAAAGGGCCAACCATTATATATAAAAAAAAATTTCTCAGAAAAACCTGTAGAATGACCCAGAAATAAAAAAAAATTTGTTTAGTTGATAATGAAAAAAGAATTTTGGAATTTTGAAAAGGCAAAAATTGAGGAAAATTACTGAAACATTTATCTATAAAGAACAAAAAAATGTCGTTAAGTAGAATTTAAAAATTTATAAATATATTCAAATGGTCTGTTGAAAAAATTACATCAATTACTTTATGTTCGAATATTTTTTTAGAGAATATTTTCATATTGAATCCATCAACACAACAATACAAACATTATTTCTACACATGAAAATATTCTCTTAAAAAAAAAAATTTCTCTTCAAACAAAGTTACTGATGTAATTTTTCAGTTGACCATATGAATATACAATACAATTTCTAAATTCTTCTAGTTGTTAATTGATACTGTTTCAATAAATTCATTTCGTTTTTGGCCTTGAAAAATCCACATTGGACAAAACACATCAGCTAAAACAACAGTTTTCCTATTGTCTATTTGTTATATATATATATATATATACTACTATTGCTAATACTGAAAGTTCTTCCCTGAATTGAGCTGTCATTGGCATGTTTATTCAAAGAATAAGTATGTAAAAATAGCCTTAAATAAAAATATGGGCTCTTATAACTCATATAAAAAATAAATTTGATGCCAAATCAGTCAGATTTTTGATAATTATTTTGAAAAATCGGATAAAAAAGTCAAATTGATGAGCTGTGATAATAGAAAAAGTGTAGTGGATGACAAAAATATATAAAATTAATGTTTTATATACATGGATTTATATAAGAATATTTATCAAAAAAATATGGAATTTCATTTTAAAAATGCCATAACAACAGAAAAACCTGCCCTAGCTCAAGAACCCTTTGTCTAATTTTGATGAAATTTAGTACTGCAATCAGCAAAAAAAAAGGTAATATATTTAAATAAATATAAAATATTAGTTTTATTGTTTAGGTTTATCTTCATAAAATACATACGATACTAGTATCTTAGTATTATACAGATAATTTTGTCTAAACACACTGAAAACACTATTTTCAAGACCCAAAAGTAGATTTCAACCAGTTTTCACAAGTTTTTATCAGTTTGTACAACTAATTCAATTTTTGGTTTCTTGGAATGCAATGTAAGCAGAACTGAAGACTTCATAATTTTTTTGTAAAAAAAATCTTTCAGAATATGTAATTTTTTTATCTGCTTGATTATCCATTTGTGCTTTAGCTCAAATAATTTGTTTAATCCATTTTGAACTTGCTAAACTGAAGTATCATCAGAGATGTGCCAGTTAGATATTTTCAGGAACCAAAATGTACTGACATCAGCTGCCAGAAGAAAATCAAATTTAACAACCAACTATTTCAAGATCTACATAGTTTGAATCCAGAGTGTCCTTCTCCTAGACTGGTTGCTAATCAAGGCTAGAGAGTCCAGTCTGACCTGCTATTTTATCAGTCAAGTTGAGAAACATGTCAGTGAAAAGGAATAATTTTAATAAATGAAACCTACTTACTATTAGAATGAGTTGGAATTGCTGGGTTATATAATGAGGCTCTTGGGGATTAGAGAAAATAAAAATAGGACATATTGAAACATATGTGATAGAGAAACATATAGTAACAATAAAAAAACTAACAAAAGCTCAGATTATGTTCAAAGGTTGAGGATTCCAAATGAATGATGTTGTAATAGATAATTGTTGATCCTAAATTTGAAGAGTTTAAGATTAAATTGATCAGCCTATAAATCCACTCAATCAAATACTTTTCAAATAGCAGTTCTTGGAAGAAGTTTTTTGAGTCTAACTTTTCTTATCGTTAATAAGTTAAATTTGGACAGCGTCTTTAAGAGGGTTTGTAAAGGAACAAATGTTACCTAGAGCAAGAAAAGACAGGACATTTATTTTCTATCAATTTACATTATAAAAATTAACACATAAAGTGATCAGAAATCACAATTAATGTGGCTGTCGTAGGGATTTATGAAGGGACACCTTCATCAATAACCTTTCTGATATCATATTTAACTAATATTTATAAATGTCATAAATACAGGCTGACCCCCAAAAAACTGGAATTTTTGAAGTGCATATTGCCAGACATGAGCAAGTGGCAACACTGCGAGACAGTGACCTTGAGCAAGTAAACATTTTGCCATTTAGAATTTAAGATGAAATTCACAGTATCCCAGCTGAGATGTTGCACCAGTCAATGAGGAATCTCAACAGTAGATTTCAAGAATGCATTCGTACAGGAGGACGCCATCTACAGGACGTAATTTTAAAAAATGAAAATTCCATCATTGTTTCTTAAATGGCATGTTTTAAGGTTTCAATTACTATGAATAAAATATTTTCTTCCATCACTCTTGGTTTTATTGGATTGTTAAAAAGTTCCCATTTTTTGGGTCACCCTATATTATATGCAGAAATAAATTGAATGGTCCAACAAAGTAAATGACAGTCCAGATGATTTCTTTAAAAACATATAATTCAATGAATTTCTTAAATCAGAGAAAATCAAATTTTATGATAGTTTAACTGGTTCTAAACCATATTGGCGAGATTTTTAATTTCAAAATATGCCTTTTGTCACATTTTGTTACCAGAAAAACATTATTCTGTTCCAAATGCTCAGAAAAGCAATTCATTTTGGATTCAGATATCAATGGAAAAAACAAACAAATATTTCTGCTTCAACTTTTTCAAATTTTCTCCTAAAATTGAATTTTCTGCATTTTAAACAATTTTCAAAAATAAACCATTTCAATCCATTCAAAAAAAAAACAAAATCAATTTCATGCATTAAATATTTTTGTTTTTACTTTATTGTTTGTTCCAGTTTTGTCAAAATAAAAATCAGGAGTTGAAGGTTCTGAATCAAAATATCATTAGTGACATCAGTTTTTTTCTTTAATTATAATCCTTGTTTAATCTTTTGTATAAACATTTTTTTCTGATGATAGATTAATACTATTGTGTTATATCAATTGCATCAATTTTACATACTAAAACCTGGATGCAAAGTTGTAAGTTAAATATAGGAAGATCAACTTCAATGGGTACTAATTTAATGATAAATAAGGATTTTTATTAGTTTGTCTATAAAATCTTTGTTTTGTCAAAATTTATTATGATTCAATAAGTTTTTTCCTCAAAAATACATAAATGGTTATATTTTGGCAAATCATTTTCTTGGTTTATTTTTTAAAAATAAAGTGAATGGGCAATAGTGTTTTTCAAAATGTCTTTTTGGAAATTTTTTTTTTTTTTTCAAAAAATTCCATATTTCTGGTAATATTTTATATTCCTTTTTTCACCAGGGTTTTTTTATTTCATAGCTGGGACCCTAACAGGTGCTACCACCCTTTCAAGGTGTCTTCCTGGGAACACCAGCAATTTGTTCATGGTTCCATGTAAAGATTGAAAAACCTCCTAATCTGGTGAATGATTTATTAATGGATGTAGTCTATCATCTTCCCAACCAATTAGATGACAGTTTGTCCAATAAATTGTTTTACTGATAAATTAGCTGATGGAATATTAATCCTATTTTATTGGTTTATTTTTTCAATTGACATCTTTCATTTTTCTTCCTTGTAGTTCATTTACAATCTACTAATATTTAAATCCATATATCAACCTAATCTTTCTTTCTGAGCACAACCTGATCCAATATGTCCTTTTCATAACTCAAATTTTATCTGATATATTCATTGTATAATGTTTGCATCATATTAGATTAATATCAAGGTACTTGGGTTAAATGGATTAACAAAAAAAATTTATTTTAAATTAGATGTTTGAGTGTGTAATATAAAGCTTTTTTGTTCTTTAAGCTAAAACTTATTCAAACATGTAAAACAGTATCACAAATTTTACCTTTATTTATGGTTATTATTCAATTACTTACAATGTTTTTTGTATTATAAATGTATTCACTTTTAAAATCACTCATTACAGTCGATACTAAAAATATTTTTTGATTAAAATGTTGTCCAGATACGCCATTGCAAAATAGCAAAAACAACCATCCAAAAGCTTGTTGAAAAAAATTCAAAAAAATTTTATAAAAATTAAATTAGAAACAAATAAAAAAAAAAAAGTGTGCATTCAACTGGTGATTAATTGAAAAAAAAAATGGCATTGAATGAAAATATTTTTCCACCATTTAATGGAAAAAAAGATTTCATCTAGATTGAGAGTTATGTATTTACAAAACAATGTTTAAATACCATGGAGAAATCTTTACAAAACACAAATTTTATTATTTTTTCCAACACATGCTGGTGCAACTAAAGAGATTTGAAACATTTCTTGGATGCTATAATTTAAATCTTTTGAGTCTGAAAAATTTTATTGACTCACAGGGCATTAAAAGTAAGAGCTGAACAGGGAAAAGCTAAAATACTGATATAGAATGAGATCCATGCAAATCCATCTTGAGCAGGGAGATAGTTAAAAGGCAAAATTCATTTAAGATTACAAAGCAAAGGATTTTGTAGAGAGATTTTGATTTATTTTTTAAATTCTGAAGGGACATATATTTAAAAAAAAAACATTTGGGAACAAATCTTAAAGTTCAATTAGTTACATAGTGTTACAACCAAAAAAGTGATAAATTTCTTAAAGTATCAATTTTAGTTTTTATAATATTTTAACAGAATGAGACATTAGCTCTTTCTTAAATAAAATAAAATGAAGAACTGAAAAACAACAATAAATTTTGGTTATGTCAAAGGTTATTGAAGAAATGGGAATTTGGACAAGGGGTGAAATATAAGCTGCAAAGATCTCATACATTATCAAGGCCCTGTCATGATTTTATCTTCCAAGATGTTGGATACAAAGAAATTTGTTTTCTGTGATCATTTTTCACAGACAGGAATGATCATTTTGAATTTCTTTTTGCAAATTATTTCTTGGTTTGGTTTTTCAGCTCTCTTTTTATGTCCAAGTTTATGATCACTTTAATCTTTTTTTTCTATTTTAGTTAGATTTTCTTTTCTAAAATATATATATATATATAAAATATATATTTATATCTCCTGAGAAAGTAGATTTTTTTTTTTTTTTTCCATTACATTTTGTTTTCTACAAATATTTAAGTAAATGTCTGTTTATAATAAACAATATCTAACAATCATTTACTATTTTGTGCAGTCCAAGATTTTTTTGTTTTGAAAATTTTTATTAAAATTTTCACTTGTAAGGTTGCATCCTTTTTAACTGTTAAAATTTTCCAAAATTTCTCTTTGAACATTCATTTCTGCTTTATTCTAAATTCAAACATTTTTTGTTGATGAAGCAAAAATATGTGATAAAATGGGGAATTCATGTTTCTTTGGTTAGATTAAAATGTAAATCAACCGAATAAAATAAGCATTATATCTATAGATTATATATAAAGATTTTCGTATATGGTGTTCTGTCTTCAAAGGATGATTTCAATTTTTGATTTGTCATTCTTTTTTGTTGCAGTATTTTTCAAAAAATATCAGAGCTTGGACAACAACAATCTAAATTTTTTTTTTCATTATTATAGCCACAGCATTTGACTGAAATATTTGATCATATCTAGAAAATATAATAAATAAACAGAAAATCAGGATTTAAAAACAAATTGTGATATTGTCCATTTTTGGACAGAGTCTGCATATATATATATATATATATTTTATATATAATTATATCCATACAACTCCTGTTCGATAAAAGTGACTCACCTTTTTTTTTTTTTTTTTTTTAAAAATTTTTTTTGCCTATTTTTTTGGGGTCAAACTAATTTTTAATCTTACTAATATAAAGACCCTTCCTGACCACCTAGTGAAAATGTTTTTTCCTAAGGTATTCTATTGATAATTATAATTTTGGATATAAATGAGATTTAGGGAAAAACTGTGCAAAAAAAAAAATTGAATCACATTATTTCCTGCAACTAGTAATCAATAGAAACATAACTGAACAGCTTTAAATAAAGAATAATAGAGGTATAATTTATTTATAATAGGTAATATAGTTTGAAATATTTAATAATCTATGGGTCCTCCTTTTTATTTTGAATAACCTTTTCAACCCTTTTTGGCATTGATTGATTAGGTTCTGGCAAATCTCATCTCCAAGCATTGAATTCCATTCAGATATGAAATTCACAATCAAATCCTTTTGTTGCTCAACTGCTTTCTCGAGAGCCTGTACTTTATAATGCTCCATAAGTTTTCTATGGGGTTGAGGTCAGGAGATTGGGGCGGCCATGTCATAACACTCACCTGCTTCTCATCAAAGTATTCCTTCATCAATTTTGATTTGTGACAGGGAGCATTATCCTGCATAAAAATGAGCTTGGTGGGGTTGATTTGCACCCTTTCAGCAGAAGGGAGAAGACAAGACTCTAAAATTCTCTTGTACTGCTCGCTCCTGAGGGTCTTTTCAATAGGTTTTAAGAAACCAGTTCCATGAAAAGAAAAGCATCCCCAGAACATTATACTGAACGGATGCTTGACAGTACTTACTGCTAAATTCAAAGAGCTTTCAAAGCTTCTTCTTCGGATTTTAGATCGCTTATCCTTTGAATTTAGCTCAACTTTCATTTCATTGGAGAAGAGAACATTTAGTAAAAAAAAATCAGGTGAGTCACTTTTATCAAACAGCACTGTATTTATATATATATATATATATATATATATATATATATATTCAAGAGTTTTATAGACAATATAACTTTTTATAGGAAACAAATGAAATTAGATATAGAAAAAATAGATATTAAAATTCTGTAAAAAATGAAAAAATTTATTATTTCAATTATGGTTTTTATTGGTTCATTTTATATAACAATGGTAAATGGATATTTCTGGAAAATGTTTGTAAGATATTTAACAGATAAAATCAGAAAACTATGACAAAATGTCTAGAGAGTTCAATATCACAAGCCTCACATGGTACCAGATATTTTATAGCCTTATCAAATAAGAATATATAAATAAAACACACTAGTGTCATTGGATAATTTGAACTAATAGATAAAAATTTGATTTAGTGGTCATTAGAAAATAAATAAAAATAGAAATTTTTTCTTAGTTATATTAAAGAAAAAGTGGTATTATAAATTTTTACCCTAATGATAAGGACATGTGGAAATAAAATAAAATTTCAATAAAATAGAAAAAATATTGTGGGAATTTTTTTAAGCCAGTTTTTCCATTAATTATGGCCAGCAAAAGAAAAAGGTTTTTAATAAATATATATTTAAAATGCATTCATTGATTATGGACATATATAGTGTGGACATGTGTATATATATATTTATATAATGGACAGTTTCTGTGTGTGTGTGTGTGTGTGTGTGTGTGCATATAGAATTTATTACAGGTGTTTGTTACATAATTAAATGTTATACTCAATATCAATAGACAGTTATCATTATTGATATATATGTGTATATATATATATATATATATTATTTTGGACATTCTTTGTAATTGTTTATATATAAAAAACAAACTCTGAAAAGTGAAGAACATGTGTGATTTTGTTGTTTGTTATTTTTTTTTATTTATTTTTACTGTCTGTGTGTGTAATATATATATATATATATATTCCTTGCTCATTGTTTTAAAATGTCTCTTTTAATATATAATAATACTTTATATACCCAATATATATATTGAAGAAATGTCATTATATATAGTTAAATTTCTAAAAACTTTCCTCAAGGTTTATAAAAAACAAACTAATCATTGAATTATTTTGGATTAGTTTTCTTAAATTTATTTTTTAACTAAAAAAATAAAATTAATCTAGAAGTTATTGGACTATTGAATTATGAAATTTTTTATTTAAGAGTTTGTTGACATTTTTTTTTTTTTTGAATTGATCCATATTTAAAATTTGTTTCCAAATGTATTTAAATTTGAAAACCAAGAATGGTCCCATTTCTTGCAGAAATAGGACTGAACAGGAAAATTAATTAATTCATCCGGAACACATTTCATCATTCTGACATGTTAAAAAAATTGACTGAAATATGGTCTATATAAAAAGCAAACCAAGAAAAGAGAGTTCAGTAGTGACAAACATCTTTTGGAATACATATTTATTTTTAAAATATAATTGGTAGTTTTAGAATTTTCAGAATTACAAGTTTGGATTTAACAAGATTCATCACAGTTATTTTTTTTATATTAAGATTTATTTTTTAAATTTTATATAATAACTTAAAGATTGGGAATTAGCAGAAAAATGAAATTCAAGGACATATTGAATGTTAATATTTGTACTTTTTATCACTTTTTTGTTTGTTACAACATCTCAAAAATTTAAACTGAAATGTAATGTGGCAAAAAAATAAATTTTCTTGATCAGTGGTCAGACAAATTAGTAAAAACATGACTTTTAAAAAAACAAATTCAAATTAATTCTGGTTTAAATTTACAAATCTACAAACAGTATTACTAAACTGAAACAGAAGATAATTAAAAAAATTAATTTATTATGTAATTTTTTGTTTTTTTTTCTAAGAGATTAATTATTTTGGCATTTTCTGTCTGTTCATGAGATTTTTTTTGTTTTTAATAAAAATTTTTTCCAAAATATTCCTGCCCCTTAAAATCCTATGAAATTTATAACATTCAGGAAAAAAAATTTTCTATTTGATATTCTCCAACGGTAACATTCATATTAAATAGCAACAGAAATAGCCACTGACAAAGATGAGGAGATTCCATGAGTTCTCAATGTTTAATAAAAAACATTTTTCCATAAAATAATCCAAAACAACAATTCAGTTCTAAATAGAAATCAGAAAAATTGTTATCCTTTCCTTTTTCATTCTGTTAAAAATGTTGTGTAAATTTTCAATTAATGAGAGACATAGGCCTTCATCAGGTGCAAATCCATCAGAGAACAAACTTTTTTTGAATGGATTATGGCTTGATGAAAGCTGAAGAACTGATGTCAAAATATTATATAACAATATTGAAAAAAAAAAAAATCTTTTTAAACAAAATTTGAAACATTAATGAAACTCTTCAGTGGAAAATTTTAGAAAATGGATCAATGTATTATCCTACAAACCTGTTTAGAAATAAATTGAATTATGATTTAAAAAAAAAAATTTAAAAAAAAAACAACAAAAATTTAACAATCATATTCCTAATTTTTTGTTAGTAAGTGAAGCATTTGAGATACACCTTGCCATAGGTTTCATAAAAAATAATTTATGATTCATTTTTCATTCATTGACAAAAGATGGAAGAAAAGACAAATCAGAAATTTTGTTTGGTTTTAGGAATGAAAAATGAAAGCATATATAAAAAAAAAGAAAAAATATTATATAGAATAGGTATAATGCTCTCATGCATTTAACATCACCTTCATGAAATTGAAAATGCATAGCTTTTCATTTGTACCCTCTACTTTTTTAAAAATGAACTGTATTCATACTTATGTTTTATTGAAGAAATTGTTAAAAGTTCTTAAGTTTAAATATTCAAAATAAATAGCGTTTGGAATATTGATGGGCATTTTTTTGAATGTGGAAGGTCCAAATTTGAGTTTATTCATTCAGTAACAAAAGAATTATGATTCATCAGAAAATTAAAATATAAAAGAGAAAATTTTATTTCTGCGAATGAAAATAAATTGTTTAATGTAAAATGAATTAAAATATTTCTAAAAAAAATGACACTCTATACAAAAGTTTGAAAATAAATAGAATAATGACTTTGTAAACAATACATAATAAAAACAAGTGTCCTTTTAAACCTGTTTAAAAAACAAAAAGAAAGCAGAAGACTATATCTTAATTGTATCTTCATGAAAAGATTTTTGGAAAGTAAAAGGAGTTGATATAAATAAAAGCTGTAATCTTATTTTTCTTTTTTCTTGTCCATATGGAGGATAGAGCTTCAATAGTAATTGATTCAATAATCAAAATTTTACAAAAAAACCAAGCCAAATTTTGGGCAAATTGGCAAAGATTAGAAACCTGTACATCAGGAGATGGCCTCCCCAGGTCAACTGGTCATTATTACAGGATTGTGCCTGAAAAAAACAGATTATAATCAAATAATTGATATAAGTACTTTATCATTCACTTTAGGGATATTTATTTGGCATTAAATATCAAGTGGCTTTAGCACACAGAATGTAAAATGAAAGCAGTCCAGAGACTTTGGGCATTGGAGTTCCTAAAAGTAGCAATGTGCACATACACACACAGAGAAGAAAAAAACTTGATTTTACTTGCTTTAATTCATCAACAAATTTAAATAGCAATGTGTCAGTTAATTTTGTATTTTTTGTTCTTATTTAAATATATATATATATACATATACATTCCTTTAGGACATAGGTTTTCATGATGAGCAACTTTTTTCTTTTGAGAATCTTCAATTTATAAGATTTTCTAATAACATTCTTTACAAATAATTTTTTTTTGAATTTCAATGATTCTATTGATAGTTTACATTAAACCATGTTTCAGTGAAATTTAAAAAGATAGTAAAATGTAGATAAAATAAAACTTTATCAGCAGCAGCTCTTGAATATAAAACACATTTATTTATTTATAACATTTTTTTTCCAGGTTTTATCTCTTTGAACTGCTGATGAAACTTTCCATGATGAAGTATTATAAGCTGTGAATGCTTTGCAAAAACATGATCCAACAAATTAAAAAAGAATATAACATATTAATGAAGCATTTCATTATGATAATTTTAGAATTGGAAATGTCGTTTCTAAACTTTTACTTTTGTTAATTTTGTTTGAAATAATTTATATGACATTAAACATTTGGTCTGTTATCTTTTTTTTTTTTATTTAGTTTCACCATCTTTATTTTGTACTTTAAAATTTCCGTATAATAAAATCTTATTTTTTATTGGACGTTAATCACTAATCAATTTGAAGTTCTGTCGAATTTTATAATTTTAAAAATTATGTAATTTCTTTAGCATGAAAATCCAAGGTTAAGAACAGCTTTGTGATTATTTAAATCAAAAGGTATATAATGGAAATATATTTATCCATATATATATCTATTATTTTTCCATCAAACATTGTGATATGCCAGTAACAAAATTTCATCAAGATAATTTACAAGAAGGTATATATATATATATATAATTATATAATATATATTAAATTTTGTATATATATATTTGTGTTCACTCCCACTTGTTCTTGAAAAGATATGAATATCTGTCCAGAACATACCTATTCTATTATTAATAGACTCTCCCACACATAATAAGTAGTAGTAGTAGTAGTAGCAGTCGCCAGTTGGGCTCAGTGGAGTTGAGTGAGTCAGTCGATGTCGGACATTGAAGTATCAACCATCACAACTAGATTGCTGCGTCATTAACTCTTATTTCAAGTTCCTAACGTTTTGTACGTCGAACCTAATTTAGGACCGACTTAGCGAAATACAAGCCTCCACTGTGAAAACTACTCTACAACAATAAATCTAGACAAATGACCAAATTAAAGAATTTTTCTCTTAATCCTTTGTTGATTAGACCATGATATTTTCAGCACCCCTCACTACTACTTACTACTTGTGGCATTCACCCAGTATTGGTTGAGCTGGATTCATCAAACCTGCCATTATAACCTGCCAAATCAAAATGAAAGTCAACCAAGTATAACAGAGGAGACATTCATTCAGATGTGAAAATTCACAGTGGGACTTTCAGTGGGAATTTGGATTCACAATCGGTCCCCAGCCACATGTAGACACACTTTAGGATAGTGTGATCTGAGTTTTTCTTTAACAAGTTTACCTGGCAGAGCTCAACTCACTCAAGCTGGTTTGAATTCACAATTTCTATTTCCTAGACTGGTTGCCACCCAAGGCTATAAGATCCAGTCTGTCCTGATATTTTACCCATAGGTGAGGGGAGAAGAGGTGGATCCATATCTTTTCCAAGGGTATTTGCATGTAAGTGAATGTAATGGACTCGACTGGATTTTAAATTTCACTCTCCAATTTCTCAGTTTATGTACATCAGTTACTGAAGGAAAAATTTACTTATTGCCAATGTCCTCTATGAAAAGTAGGAAAAAGATCCATTTTAACATCTTGCAAAATTCACATGCTGATCATTGCTTATTGGTAAGTTATCCCACATCTAAGTAAACATTTTTGACAATTCTATTTACAAAAGAGATATTAGTTCCTGTAAGTAAGGTGTGAAATGTCATATTTGATTCTTCTGCCTACAATGAACTATACAGTGCATTTGATGAAAATGTTTCTTTGTTAGTTCTGTCTTTTAAATGTCATTTAGATATCAGCTTGATAACAGTTTGTTGTGGACAAACAGAGAAATTCATCTAAAGATTGACAGCTACATACCACTTTCTGTGCTAACTGACTTTATCAGTTATTAATATTCTAAGATATTATTTTACCAAAAATTCTTTTAAAAATATTCTAAAATAGTAATAACTTGAAATGATTTAAGTACACAGATTCTCCAAGAATAAAAAAAATGATAAACTTGAGAAATTGTTCACATATATTGCCAATTCCATAGATATATTTTTTTAACTAATGGTCCCCTAACACAAGGCCCAAGGACCCCTCAAGGTAGAGGTTACTGAATTTGGTTGTTGTGTGGATAATACTATAAGTTATTATGTTATCAAAAGTTTTTATAAAAAAATACTCTATCATGGTAATAACTTGAAATGATTTTATTTCACAGATTCTCTATGAATAAAAAATACCACATTTATGAACTTTAGAAATTTTTCATGTATACTGTCAATTCCACAGACACCATTATAAAAATATCTATTGTGATGCTTGGCTAATTTTAACTGCACACAAAGATAAGGAAATTCTATGAATTTATATTTAAACAGAAATACAATCATTTTTCAAGACAAAGCAAATCCCCAGAGGTCCTATGAAAAAGCCATATGGATATTTTTCACAAAATAAAAAAAAAATAAAGTAAATAAACTATATATATATAGACATCTTCAGTTATTTAAAAATTTACACTATGCGATACTGAAATTTGAAGATACATTGTAATAGCAAAATATGCCTCCCAAAATTTAAGTATTTAGAAACATAGAAAAGAGTGGTGGACTCTCACTTAAAATTGGTCTTCCTCTGTAGCACTGAATGCTGGAAAATCTCTTCACAGATGAAGAGACTTGAGGCAACAGATATGGTTCTAAAGAATGATGCTTATACTTCAAATCAAAAAGAGACATTAAATTTCTAGGACACATAATGAGGAAAGATGGTTTGGAGAATTTGACACTTTCAGGGTATACTGAATGCAAGAGGAAAATAATTTACCTAACAAGCTTGTGTAAATGGTTTCAACAAGTACGTGTCCTCTTTTGTTTCCATTGTCTCAAACTTTTTCATTGCTCACATATTTGGTCTATGGTATTCTCCACTTTGTTCTGGAGAATCATATTTCTGTTACTTCAAGTCTCTTTATCTTTGTGGAGATTTTCCTTAACCAACATTGGATTACTGGTATGTACAAGAAGAAAATTGCAAGAACTAAACAAGGTATTAGTTTGGTTTGTTTTGGTTTTATGGCATATCAACCTCAATGGGTTATTTAATGCTGACAAAATTTTTATTGTTGGTAATATTTTTTTTAAATATACTTCTGGTAACATTTTTCCTTCAAAAAATCTATTTCTGGTAGTAATTTTCTTTCAAATATGTATCACTGGTAATATTTTTTTCTTTTTTTTTTCAAAAATGTATAGCTGGTAATATATATATTTTTATTTTGAAAAATATATTGCTGGTAATAATTTTTTTTACAAAGTCTTTCTGGTATTAAAACCTATTTTTATACTTTCATAGTGTTTTGACCCCAGTTACAATTACATTTTATAAGGTTTTACATCTTGATTATGTATTACAAATTATAAATTTTTACATGTCTTTATATGGGTGAAGTGTCCAGCATTGTGTTTCTTTTTATGCTTCATTCTTTGAACTTCTTTTGTTTCTACTTTCTTGTTTGATTTTTCTCCCTTATTTTACCATTTGGTTCTTTTAACAAACTTTGTCTAGATGATGCTCTTTCCCTTGTTTGTGATGGGTTAAATCCAAATCAAGTTTTTATATATATATATATATATATATATATATATATATATATATATATATATATTAAATATATAGTACTATTAAACATATTTTGGCAACATTACTTTTTCAAAAAGGCATAGCTTTCCACATTATTTTTCTGAAAACATTATCTGAAGCCTTGCTGTTGGATTTTAATAGTTTATACCCACCCAGGATTTGGATGTAGTAAAATCGCCATACCCAGGACGTACAAAAATTGGGGTTGATACTCAAGAATAAATTTGGATAAGGGAATATAGCATTCTGTTGTTTTTTTGGTCATTTTTCTTAGCAGCATAACAACCTTAACTTTTAAATTTCAGCATTAAATAACTCATGGATGTTGTTATGCTGCTAATCAAAGCAACCTCTACGAGTTATTTAATGATGTAATTTAAATATTTTGTACACATTTTTATTTTTTTTGAGATAATAATGGTTTTAATAATAAGTTTTAGTGATTAACTCATAGATGGCGGAAGAAGATATAGATTCATACCTTTCCCAAGGGTATTAGAATGTAAATGATTATAACAAACCCAATTGGAACTGGAACACGGCAGTCCTTAACAATTCCAGACCATTATACATTACACCACCTGCACATCCAAACATACAGCACATGGTATTCTCAAGCAGGCACTCATTTAAGTACTGATCAAGCTTGATGTTGCTTAATTTCAGTAATCATACTAGAACTGGTGTTTCAACATGATGTAACCATAAGCCTGTAGCATTCTGACATCAAGACAAGAACTGAGTAAATGTAACTGAGAATTGGCCTGGGGGGGTAGGAAGAAATCCTAGCATGCATTTGTGTGCTTCTGCCTATAAATTGGTGAGTAGGGAAGTGTTTTACAGCCATTCCAATAAGAATTGGAACAATCAATGGTAAAAAAGACAAAAGGTATGGTCAATCACAAAAGTGACAGTTCAAGGTATGAGTTACAGATTGGAGACGTCTCAATCAAAGAGGTGTAGAAGTTTAACTCTTTGGGTAGTGCCATAACAGAACAACCGAAAAATCTGATACAGATTTGAAGGTGCATCAAGATGATTTAGCCTCTGAAAAGCATCTTATACTAAGTGTTAAGAAACAGAAACATGATAAATCCTTCTGTACAGCAATGAATGCTGAACAGTTTACCCGGAGCCGAAGAGGAGACTTGATGCAACAGAGATGTGGTTCTCCAGAAGAATGCTAAAAAGACCACAGATAGTACATGCAAGCAATGTCAGAGTTTTAAGGAAAATGGAAACAAAAAAGAACACTTATACTTAGAACCAGAAAGAGATATTGACATTTCTGGAAAATAAGAGGGTTTAGAGAATTTAACACTCACAAGATATACCAAAAAGGCAAGAAGATAAGAGGGGAAACAATGAATGGCTTAACAAGTTTATGTAAATGGATAGAGCAGGAAGGGATGATAAGGAGAAAAATGACAAGAAACTGTGGAGAGGCATGATTACACATGTTTTGAGGAAACACACGATACAGAGAAGAATATTCTCTTTTCAGAAAATGGCAGTTAATGTATATATTTTGGTAAGATATAAAATTATAGGAACCAATGTGGATAGAATAAACAATATAAAGGATTTGATTATGAAGTTGGAATTCAAATCATGTTTGGCAGTTCAGTTTTTGCTTTCAAATAACTAAGTTATCTTAACTTCCATATTATGTTCAATAGGTTTTTTTATCTCTTTTTTTTTTTTTTTTTTTTTTTTTAAATTAAATCCTGGATTGTGCTGAGCAGAAAAATCAATCCAACACTTGCAAAATTAAAACATTTTTTCTGGGGATATTACAAAGAAAGTATTATACTATAAATTTGGATTTGTTGCCTCTCTCAGTCTTTTTTTACATATACTTTCACAGTAACTGCTCCAATGAGCTGCTTTCACTGGTTCCCAGGCTTCACGAATTTAAATTTTCAACTAGGCTGGCATCTCACTCTCACCCTTTCACTGTCGAAACTGTTAAATATAGCCGTCTCTTCTTCTCCAATAGCTTCATGCCTCACACTTCTCGCCTGTGGAACTCCCTCCTCTTTTCCTGTTTCCCTGATAGCTATAATCTCCAACTATTCAAATGTAATGTCAATCAACGTTTCCAGATGTCTTGATTTATCCCCTATCCTTCTCTTCATCTTTGCCTCTATTTGCTCTCGCTCCAACTCTCTGTAACCCCTTGCGTGCTAGTGTCTTCCCGCCTTGCTTGGGTGTCTTATATACTATATAAAATTATATATATATATATATATATATATATATATATATTAGTTGGTGTCTCATAAGAGGCAGGTGGTGCTTACTCTGTAAACTGCACCAGATACCAGGAATGCCATTTCATCCAAATTAACATTAGTGTGTTCCTTTTTGTCCAGTATGTATCATAGATTTTCTTTTTCCAATGAAGTTCAGGTTTGATGTCTTTCTTTGTGTTTTTTCAATGCTGCAAGTTTTTATTTGTGCACCTAATTAAATCTTTTTCCCTTTGTTGTGCAGCTGGGTATTTTAATTCTGTTATTCCTAAAAACATGGAAATGTTGATCCTTTGAACCGAAGCGTCCGGTATGCTGTGTGAAAGTGCATATACCTTACTCATCAGGAGGTCAGGTTTGAAAGGGTTAAAATATGTGTAGCACACATACAAACTTTTAAACGATCAACGAACAAGGGGGAAAGAGCAAGGATAATAAAATAAATCCCCCATAAAGAAGGGAAGTGAAAGGAGAGAGAAAAAAAACAAATATATAAAATGTGCTAATCAGTTTCAATACATAGCATCTCAAGAATAAGTGTGCAATACTTTAAAAAAACAAAAAAAAAAAAACAGTAGAAAACAGGTGTGAATTTTATATATATATATATATATATATCTTACTTATTATAAAACGCAGGTTGTGTGTGTCTGTACGTTTATATATTGGATTAGGTTTCCTACATTTTTCAACCGATTTCAACAAAACTTCACAGGACTGTGTAAAATTACCTTGCAGTGGTTCTGACAGTGCCAAAAATTGGAAAAGCAATTGTTTTTGCATGAAATCAATTTAAAAACACGATTCTGTCGCCAGAATGAAAGTGGGACAACTCATATCGAGTTATACTTATTATAAAACCCAGGTTGTTTGTGTGTGTTCATTTAGATATGGGATTGGATTTCCTACATTTTTCAACCGATTTCAACAAAACTTCACTTTTTGTTTTTGGCAGGGAGTGTTTCTTATTGTCTTGCACACTTTTCTTTATTTTTACATTCAGAATGCTTTAAAAATTCCATTTACAAGACAATTGTTTATAATAAAATTCTATTCAATCGGTAGACTCATAACGATTGAAAACAATGTTTTATTTGAGTTTGGGTTTGACCAATTCAAAAAAAAAAAAAAAAAATAATTAAGACATGCATGTCCAACCTTAATCTTAACAATAATCTTTGTCAATTTTATTTTTCAGTCGTTATGATGGTCGATACTTGATCTATCTCTTACTGTTACATCCCCGGGCAACGCCGGGTTCTACTGCTAGTATATATATAACTGTGTGTTATTAATTTATTTGTTTAAATGTTATTTTATAAATGTCTACTCAAATATAAGTAGCCATATATAAAGTAATATTTAAACATAAATTAAAAATCTGTTGTATTTAATCCCTTTCATTATATATATATAAAAACTTTACAATTGGAATTAAGATACCTTTATTTAATGACTATTTTCATCTACTTAATTTGTAGGTGAAAATGGTCATTAACAAAAGATATCTTAACTCCATTTGTTTGTAGTGGGATACAGATATCACACTACAAACTGATACCATAAACAGTTCGAAAAATCCTGTGAATTTTAAGATTAAAATTTATAGGTGAAAATGGTCATTAACTAAAGGTATCTTAATTTCAGCTGTAAAGAAAATTTTGCTTTGTTTAATGAAAATAAACATTGAGCACGCTTTGTGTGTCAGTTTTAACATATTTCAAATTCTATAGTGTGTTAATAGGACTCGCTTGGATTATACCAACAGATTACTACCTGTGTATGTATGTATATATATATATATATATATATATATATATATATATAATGAAATGGATTAAGTCCGACAATTATTTAATATCTTTTCTGTTTATATGTTATTTTGATAGATACAATTTTATTTAAGTAAACACTGTTTTTAATTAAACAGTATTAATTACATTTATCAGCATGAATGTTTGAAAAATTTTGTAGAAAATATGCATTCTTCGACAGGAATTGAAACTGTATCCCTGTGTGGAAACAGTCATTTGATCCAACATGCTATACCACTCAGCTACAGAGAAGCATCTGGTTAGCAAAGTCCAAACCACTGTTTATAAACGCACAATCTTCAACAATTTTTCTTGATCAATCATGTCTGCTTAGGAAAATAAAGAAATATATATATATATATATATATATATTACACTGGCTAAGCTACCATTCTTTCTGTTATAGAGAGAAGGCTACTAGAGAATTTGAACAAATTGATCAATCTGTTCACAATAATTTTTTTTAATACTTTCTTGGTTGGACTGAGAACTTTTCAGCTTCCTCCTCCCTTCATATATCATCCAGCAGTTTCCTTTCTCATTATTAGCAGAATATTGAGCTCTTCAGTTCATAAATTAAACAAATAGCTCCAGGAAGTTGGGTCAGTCGTATATTACAAGAACCATTAGAGATGCTTATGATGTGCATCTGATAGGTATGTAAATTTATTAGTATATTTGAATTTTAATATGGTGAATATTGACTTCTCCGGTGTCTTAGCAAATCACTGGTAAATCTCAAGCATTTATCGATTTTAGCCAAACTAGATTTAAAAGTAGCTATTAATTCATCTAAAATTTCATCTGAATAAATAACAGGCAATATTTTCTCTATTTCTCTCTCAGCAGTCAGTTTTAAAAATTTAAAATACAAGCATTTAAATATATCTGTTTGTATCTTTCCTTTTTCTTACTTCTATTCGTCTTTTCTTTCTTACTTTGTTTTTAATTGTCTTTTAATTTGACAATCTGTTTTTCCTCACTCATCTCTTCCAAATCTATTTCTGCTTTATATTAATGAGGTGCTTAAGAGCATACTCAGATCTTTTGTGAATATCTATGCTCATGACACAATGGCGTATGTGTGCACCTCCAAAATTCTAGATAACCACAGTCTGGCAGTTGAACTCTCCTCTCACCTATAACATTTCAATAGGGGTGGGACTGGCTGATTACATTCAATCCCCCCCCCAACCAAACTAGTAATGTACGATCATCACTGAGGAGACCCTGAAATTTTTGTCATAGTTATGATGATAAACTACATTCAGCAGCAAAGGTTCTGATCGGGAGATCTGAGGTTTTCAGGAACATGGAACCACCTCTTAATTACTGTTGTTACGAGGTCTAATCTGACCTGGAGTGTAACACCTGTTAAGGTCCCAGCTATGGGCAAATAGTAAACCACCAAAATGAAAATCTATAGGTCATTTTCATAGTAAAATGACAATCAGTGCAATGCTAAAAAAATATTAAAATACATTTTTATAAAAATTGCTGGCAATACAATTTTTTAAAAATTACCAGAAATACATTAAAAACAATATCAACAATACATTTTATGATCTACAAACTATATATCTAAAAAAGAACATATGTTTACCCTGAAATTATAAAATTATGTACAAGAGGTTGATATGTTGCTAAACAAATCCACCACCAATCCACCTGAATTTCTTGTCTATGGTACTGAACAGGTGTTCTTACAAGGTGGTCCCTTGATTTAAATGGCTATTGGGGTTCAAGATCACCCCAGCCATCAAATCAAACTCTTTGGTTGTCAATTCCCTGTAATGCTCAGGTAAGTACCTAATTCCTCCTGCTATGCACTACCTCCACAAGATCCAGGTCAGGTTGAAATTGGACTACTGCTGCCATATCTCACTGGAGCTGCCCAGTCTTCACTCACCCTTGTGAGTGATGAATTATTTTCCACCTTACAATCCCTTTTTGCACAGGTAAAATGTTGCAAGCCTATTCTATTTACCCAATTTCACTCACAAGGCTTGGGTCAACATTTGGAATGGTTTTCAGGTACTTTCCAAAGATGGTGCATGCTGGGATCACCCCCTCCAGACCGACAGCATCAGGAAGTGTACTTCCTGATAAATCAACCGTGGTGAGATTTGAATATATTTATTAACATTTAAGTTTTTTTATTTAGCAGATTCTTTCTGTGCTGAGTTACATCAGTTACATTAGCTGTTTCTTTTCAATTGTATAGAATTGTTTTCGCAATTGAAGATCTGGAGAAATAAATAATGAGGTTAAAATAAGATAGTTGTTCTGAGAAGTCTTATAAAGGATGATGTAAAATATGGCAGAGAAATCCGAAGGTGCTGTTGAATACTGTAAATTAAGATAAAAGTATTAAGTAAAAGGAAAATTTCTAATTCAAAATTTTTTTTTTTTAAACATTATGCCCCGAGCAAGGTGTGAAGCCACTAGGATGCAGGGGGTTGCAAAAGATTTGGAGCGAGAGCGGATAGGAGTGATAGAAGAAAGGATGAGGAGAAGGATAGTGGGTAGATCAAGGTAACTGGAGATGTTGATTGACATTACAATTGAATAGTTGGAGATTATAGCTTTCAGGGAAACAGTAATTGGGAAGGGTGTTCCACAGGCAAGAGGTGCAAGGTATGAAGCTATTGGCGTAGAAGAGACGGCTACCTTTAAAAATTTATAGCGTAAGGGTGGGAGTGCGACGCCAGCCTCGTAGGGCGCTTGAATTCATGGAGTCTGGGAACCAGTGAAAGCAGCTCATCGGAGCAATTACCATGAAAGTATTTGTAGAAAAGACAGAAAGAGGTGACGGTGCATCTGTGAGAGAGTGACTGCAGATGAGACACCAGATCAGGGCCAATTAGATTACATATCCGTCTCTGGATCTTGTCAAGAACTCCGAGGTAAACAGAAGGTGCCCCAGACCATATATGGCAGCATAGATTACCCAGATTGATGTATACCTGAGGAATGCCAGAGGACACAACAGCTAAAACATTGTGATAAAAATGACAAAGATGAGGTCAATAGTCCAATTTTAAATTGTGTAAATAATGAAAACTCCAAAATTCAAACAAAAATATGAAAATTTAGTTAGAAATAAAATGAAGAATGTTGAAGTGCCTTGTATCCTCCTGCATGTCAATTTACTCACAGATTAACAGGAGACTTGAGACATTTCTAATAATGAATTTAAGCATGACATTGGATTGGCATCTAGGTCCCACCCATTTACTGTTAAAATAACTAAATGCAATGGCCACTTCCAATTCGAACAGTTTTTTTTTTCTTGCACTTCCCACTTGTGGAACTCTCTTCCATTTACTTGCTTCCCTGATAACTACACTTTTCAAAAATTTAAATGCAATGCCAATTGCTATCTTCTGTCTTCTTGAATCCCATTCATCTTTTGTCCTTTCCTCAGTCCTCTCTATATGCAGTTTTCTCTTTCACTTTCATTGAAATCCCTGTGTACTAATGGAATTTGTCTTGCTTGGGATGAAATGATTTTAAAAAATGTGAAGCTATGGTCTCATGATGTACAATTCAACATTGTAGACTAGAAAGTTATTGTCTGCACCAACATGCAGTTTGTAATGCAGCATCAGAATATAAAATACTTTGAGATGATCATTCAAACCATGTGAGGCAGTTTTTGCTACAAAATGGAGAGGTATGAGAATTTAAATATCTGATAATTGTTTTAATAGACAATGGAAAATGTGACTCCAAAAAAAAAAAAAAAAAAAAAAAAAAAAAAAAAACAATAAGAAACAGGAAAATTTCATCAGAAGAAAAAAGTATTTAACAATGATGTAATATCTGCCCTCTTATATGGTAGGGAATTCTAGAAAATTTCTTCTCAGATGAAGAGAAGACTTGAAGCAACAGAGATGTGCTCCTGCAGAAATATACTGAGGATACCGTGGGAAGAGCATGTAAATAATGAGAGTTTTAAGGAAAACAAAATAGAATGGAAACAAAAAGCATGCTTATACTTAAAATCAGAAAGAAACAGTTGAAATTTCTGAAACTGTTGTATTCAAATCCTTGTTGCCAATTCTTGTATCTTCTTGTTTTTCAGATAAGAGAAGGAAATTGTTATATAGGAATAAAGTGTAGCTGCCAACACTTGAGTTTGAACATAGATTAACAGTGGGTAAACAGAGGCGATCCCATTATTGAATTAAGTGGAAATAGAGGAAATGCATATATAGAAAGTCACATGACATCGAAATGATTGCTATTTCTATTCTATCCTCTATATGGACCATTATTCTCTTCTCTACACAATATTTTCTATACTGATTACTATTCAGTGTTTACTTTTTGAGCGAGCATTATGGAGCAAGTACTATTAGTGTGAGTATTAAGGAGCAAGTACTATTAGTGCGAGTATTATCGAGCAAGTACTATTAGTATGAGTGATATTCAAAGGCCTCTGACATGAGTATTGTTCAACGACGTACTATAGTAGTATCTGTGATTACAAAGACTCTACTACAACAAACATTATGAAGGTAACAATGACAATAATATTTGTTGGCATTATGAAGGTGGCAATGAGTGTTCATTGACATCACAAAACAACTAAGGAAAACAAACTTGTAGGTAAGTAATGAAATAAAAGGTTTACTATATGAATTTAGCAATTGACCTAATGCAAACTCTCCACAAATCTGCTTAACTCTGCTCATTTAAGTAAACGGATGATTCCATTCATTTATGTCCTATATGACAGAAACAGAATAAGGAAAGGCGGCTTGCAAAATTTGACAATCCCAGGAAATACTGAGAGCAAGAAAGACAGGGAAATAGCAAATAATCTTCCTAATATGCTTCAGTAAATGTGAATCTGTCAAGAGTCATGATCATCAGTGTTCTGAAGGGGCATAACACATAGAATAATATGAAGTTCTAATATTAGATAAAGAAGGAATAATTGACAAAGAGAAAGAAGGAAACCTGCCTGGATTTTCATGCTGAAAATCAGTTTTATGAAAACAATTTGTTTTCAACTTCTTTAAATGCACCTTTCTTTAATGAGGTCCAAATTGAATATAGACAAGTCTATTCACTCAAGAAGAAATATCATACAATTTTATGTGACATAAACAACTTTATAATATATTTAAGCAGCAAGTATCCACCCAAACAAAACTTCTGAAATTTAACTAACAAGGTGTGTCTATCTAATTTTTTTTAATGGTATTTTCCAATTTTAAAATAAGTTGTACATCAGAATCAAATTATTGTTAAACTGTCTGAATTTTATAATTTGTTCAGCTTTTGTTCAAGTACTCTCTATCCTCACACTCATTATCAAGTATGGTAGACAAGGTGGCAAACTTGAGTCTTTATCCCCAGGTGGTGGCCTAAAGGTTGTTTCCCCACCACTGCTGTTATTTTAACTACCATCACTTCTCGGCAATGTTTGCTGTTTTAAAAGGTGATGATTAGAATTTTAATAAAATGTAAACGATATGATGAAAGTGAATTTATACATTTTCTTTTATTCTTGAGAATTTACAACAAAAATATTAAATGATTTATTAGATTGTTTTTTTTTTGTGGCCATGGAAATATAAGTTTGCTGACAAGGTTTTGTTGGCTACATCCTGGTATTTTTTGGAACACTGGAATTCAGATTAATCCAAACTTATATTTTGTGTAAAAGTTACATGTAAAAAGAATGCATGATATACTTATATACATTATTGTTATTCTGTAATTCTACACACACACACACATATATATATATATATCTCAAGTTACCATCTTTAGTGATGAACTAATTTCATGCAAGTTGTTTCAGTTTTCTTAATATAAGTTTTGTTTCTTTAGCATTTAGATTTTTTACTCTTTTCTTGGAGTAAATGCTATTTAGTAGTTTTGCATTATATATTTTTTTCTTTTATTTGTGTCATATTAGTAGTTGTATTCTAATTTCACTGTGCCGGGCAGTGTCTACTTATACTCCCTGAAAACTGGCAAATAATAACTGAGCATTATGGAAAATAAGAAGATGAAATATCCTGAGACATGGGCAGTGGAATGAGATGAGTTTACTCATCTAGATTAAATAAAGGGCTCTGTTCAAAATTCCTGTAGGTTACAATATCGATATATACCTGCTAGAGGGAACAATATATGAAACATTGTGATAACAACAAAGATGTGGGCAGTAGTCCAAATGTAAATAAGTAAACAGTATAGTTTACAACAGAATCCAAACCACTATTATTCTGACTATTGTCCTCATCTTTGTCACCATATTTATCACACCATTTCGGCCATTGTACACTCTGGCCTTCTTCACTCCTGTTGGAACGTCGAACTGAACCCTTTATTTTGCTTACTGAGGTAGATTGTTCTAGTTCCACATGCCTTGTCTAATGGATGTCAGTTATCTCCTGTCAATTCCCCTCTCAAAGTCCTCCACCACCTCAACCAGGTATTGAACTCACACTCTTTGGGTCTTGTCACTGGACCTAACTAATGCCTTTATCCACTGCGCCATGACGGCCAAAACGTGATAAACATGGTGACAAAGATGAGGACAATAGTCTGAATAATGTAAATAGTGGACATAATACCTCATCTCAGAAATATAGACAGATACAATCCAAACCATTCACAAAGATAATTGTTATAATAGTGAGGGCATGTTTAGGTAATTTTTTGAGGAACTTGTAGTGTGAAGAAAATCTTTAAAAAAATTTTATAAATTAAGATTAGGTTTGGTTTGGTTTATGGCATATCAACCTCAATGGGTTATTTAAGGCCAACAAGATTTTTATTGCTGGTAATATTTTCTTTTTCCAAAAATGTATTGCTGGGAATAATTTTCCTTCAAAAATTTATTGCTGGTAATAATTTTTTTTACAAAGTATTTCTGGTATTAAAACCTATTTTTACACTTTCATAGTGTCCTGACCCCAGTTTGAGAGTTAACTATTTACCCATAGCTGTGACCCTAATGGATGCTACCACCCCAGGTCAGGGTTGACCTGGGAACACCAGCAACTAAGAATTGGTCTCATGCTCCTCAAAACCTCCTGATCAGAGGCCTTGCTGTTAGACACAGTTTAACGTCTTATTAAGATTAGGTAAAAATTAAAAAATTAAATGGATACAATTTGAATAGCATATGTAACTTGAAGAGATAACAAAGACATAATCTAGATGTTAACATACTACATCACTTCAAATAAAAGACTAGGAAGGAAAAAACCCCATCAATACTGGAAAGAGTGATAAAAGCTACTGGACTTGAGAAACCTATTTTCCTGAAAAATTTTTTTTGAAGAGGAAGCTTTTATAAATTTCAACTAAAAGAAGTATTGGCAGCTTGGTCAATAAATGCAACATGTTTCCTTGTAGGGAAATGGCTAATAATACCATCATACCTTCAGATTTTGATGTTGCACCAGACTAACTTAAAATAAAATTTATTTAACTTCTTATTTGCTGAGAAAGATAAAATTTGCCCAGTATTTAAAACACATTAAATTATTAATCTCCAAAATTTTGGCTTTTAGGCATTTATAGTTATTAAGCTATTAGAAATTTTATACTCTTCAATTAACAAGCATTAAAATAGAATTTAACATATTTCTGTTAAATATTAAAGATGCTTGTGTTTGCTACTCAGTCTGTGCTTTTAGTATTAATAAGAGATAACATATCATTGAGTCAGATAAAGTCATAAAAAAAGAAATCTTTATTTGTCGAGTTTATTTCCATTAGCACAAAAACTTCGTTTTCAAAAGAAGACATTTAACTGAAAATGTTCTTTGCCAAAACCACATCAAGAATTTGTGAATATAAAATATTTTTATTGCAGTTTATCTGCTTTCATCATTATTTTTTTTATTTGTGTTGAATATTTTGACAAGGCCAAATCTTCATCTCCTTGAACTTCGACAATCTGATAAGAGAGAAATGTTGTACAGTGTGCCACAAAATCGCTAAACTGACACATGAACTAAAGACAGCCCCCCCAAAAAAAAAAAGAAAAAAAAGAGGAAAAGAGTGTTGGACTGCTTTGTTGTATCTAATCTCATGAGAGATAACAAAGAGACTTGAAGCAACAGGGAGGGGGGTGTATGGTTCTCTACCAAAATACACTACAAATGACATGGACAGCACATTTGAGTAAGTTTAAAAGAGAATAAAACTTACATATTAAGAAATTTCTAACAATCAGAAAGACTGAAGATTTTGGGATACATTTTGAGGAAAGAAAACTTGGAGAATTCTACACTCACAGGACATATTGAAGTTGTTGCAAAAATGTACGTCTGTTTGGAGTACTAGTTGTACCCAGTCACCCAGTCTTTTTACAATTACAATCAGTGAGATTAGTGCAAAACTCCACACACAGACCACAACCACCCCACTAATCCCCCTTTGCTGCTTTCTCATTCAAACTCATGCTCATTTTATTGAATGGCTGAGGTTTAGCATAAACTACTTTAGCTACGAGATCAGGTTTTTCTTAAATTTGTAGCTTTTTGGATTGCTGAGGTTTTCTTTCAAGTATCTTGCACACAAGACACGTACAAGTACATTTTGTTCCAGGAGGTAAGCCATTTTCCCTTCTACAAAACACAAGAAAGACAGAGGGAACAGCGAGTAATGAGTGAGTAAATGGATGGCAAAACAAAGAGAACAAAGATAAACAGGTGGTAAAGAGACAGGATTTATTTATAGTAACAAAATGGAAGAAATTGTGGAGAGCCATGCCCTAAAAATGTTATCAGTTATTAAAATCAGTTGGCACCAAATTAAAATGATTACAATAAGCAGATAATTTTCAATTCAAAGAGAAGATTATTTTCTGTATAATGAATTTAAACTATTGCAATTTTTTCTGACTTTTGCTTAGTGTTATCAGCCAGTTATTATTAAAGACTTTTGCTTAGTGTTATCAACCAGTTATTATTAAAGACTTTTGCTTAGTGTTATCAACCAGTTATTATTAAAGACTTTTGCTTAGTGTTATCAACCAGTTATTATTAAAGACTTTTGCTTAGTGTTATCAACCAGTTATTATTAAAGACTTTTGCTTAGTGTTATCAACCAGTTATTATCAAAAGGATCCTGTCCCAAACTGATCTGCAAAAAGAAGCTTCTACATTTTTCTATAATTCTGATCATTTTTTTTCCTTCTTTCTGGTGAAATATTTAAATATATAATATAAAAAATAAAAGCAACACTACATGAAATGAGGTATGAAGATGAAATACTTTAAAAATCTGACATGATGTGTGATGAATGAAAATATGAATATGACATAATATAAAAACAAAACTCTTTGAAAATGGATTCTGTTAAATCAGTCTTGGAGTCCATCACTCCCAACATTATATACAAAGTGGTTCTGAAATGTTTTCAGACTGTGATTAAATTCCGCCAAGCATTCTTTTATGGTTTGTCATGTTATCAGAATTTTTAAGACAAGAACTTTTCAGCACCTACTGATGTGTTATATTTTAATGACTACCCATGTTTAAGTAGATGTCCTGTTGTTTATTTTCTTTAAAATAGTGTGAATTGCATCCATCATATGTTTGGTCTGGCATGGTTAGAACCTGTATCTCCCTTTTGTAGAGGAAACTACCATCTGATTCAGCATGCTTTAAACAACTCAGCCACAGAGACTTGCAAAGTTCAATTAAATTGAAAGCATTGCCACTTCTACAGCCACAGATCCTTCACTACTTCTGTGACAACTACAATCTTCAAAAAATTGAATGCAATGTCAATCACCATCTTCTATCTTTTTCAATCCTGTTCATCATTTGTCCTTTTTTCAATCCTCCCAATATATTTACCTCTAGCTTCAGGTCAAATGATTAAAAACATATTTGATATATATATATATATATATATATATATATATATATATATATATATATATATAGATAGATAGATAGATAGATAGATAGATAGATAGATAGATATATAGATAGATAGATAGATAGATTCCTTTGTGTGCTGCTTAAGATAGCATGCTAAAAAAAAGAAAAAAAGAAAAAAAAAGAGTGCCATAATAAATGGCCAGGATGACTTAGTGGTTGGGTGTTTTAGAGCACTTTTTGCTTGCAACTGTAAGCTCCTCTACTATGGCACTATTGTTCCCTATGGCACTGAGCACTCTTTTGCCACACCAGAAAGCCTTTTCTGGCAAAATATTTTTTTGTTTTTTGATTTTTGGCTATTTTGATCGTGGCTGGATAGGTTACCCTCAACCTGGTGAGTTTGGTTGGCTTACCATCTTGTACACGCTTGGTGGTAAAAGTTTCTTATTTTAGCAGAAAGCCTTCAGTGCTATAATCAAATCAAATGTGCTAGTGTCTGGCTGTCAATTCCTAGAAACTGAGTTGCTTGAATGTCATACATCAAATACAACAGGAGAGTCCACCATGTGTGTGTGTGTGTATATATATATATATATATATATGCGTGCATGCTCTTACAAAAATCATTAAGACATAAAAGATGAATCATAAATATGAACAACATCAAGGTAGGTAATCAAATATTCAATTAACAAATATTAATTAACTGAAATAAAGTTTTTAGAAATGACTTACATCTACAAATATTAGAAAGAGAGAGAGGGTGATTTCTTGGAGGTAGACATTTCTATTAGTGGTAGCAAATAAAATCATGTATCCTGTGACTGTTAATAATTACCGATAGCAATTCTTAATTTGGTAATTAAAATGTAATTTTGAATTTTTGTATTTAACATATCTTTTTGAAAGGGAATGAAGATATATTTCCACACTGTATTTGTCTCTTCCGATTTTGTCTCAGTTTGGAATATGAAAGATTTAAATCCGGGGATAAAAAATTAAAAATTGGAAGTTATTTCCAAGAGTAAGAATTCAAAAGAATGGAACTTAATTCAAAGAGTAACAATTATTTTTCAAATTTAACGTTTGATTTATGAAAAATCTTGAACAGCTAAGAAGGCTCTTTAAGTTAACAACTTCATGATTCCTCTTCCTGCATTAAAAGTTGAATGAATAATATGGGTGTATGGCTGTGTGGTTAGAGCATTCACATTTCACCCAGGTGATCCAGGTTCGAATCTCACCATGGTTGATAAGTGAAGGAAATAGGTTATTCCTGATATTTTACTAGGGAGACTATCCCAGCATGTGGCACCATGGTGAAGTGCCTGAAAACTACCTGGTGTAACAGGAAAATTGTCCAATTGTTAGATTAAGCTTTGAACCATTGTATCTTAGAAATGATTAAAGATATTTTACTGGAATTCTCTGAGGTTTTTATAAAACTATTGGACTCTACTTTGAATAATAAGAATGTATTTAGCTCTAAGTTGAAATGGTGATCCCCCTTCCTGTTGTGACCTGATCCAGTTTTCCTTTTTACTATATCCTTTTTTTAAACTTATATCACTGTTCTCTTGATGGCACTTGAATGAACTTTGAAAATGAAAGCCAGAGTATAAATGTTGGTACTATTACTGAAGGCCTGAATGATTTTTTTCCTCTCACCATTGCTCAGTTGGGAAAAAATAGTGGGGCTGACACAAAATGATTTGTTGTCTTTCTAGCTGAATAACTCAAGGGGATTTTCTGTGATTCTTACAACAAATGGTGTCAAGATGGTTAAACGTCTTATTTGAAAACATAGAAAAAAAGAAACTCCATTAGTTTAGTGATTTTTAGATATTAAACATTTTGTGGGATGGACAATTATTCCATGCTGTTACACAATTTGAACAATTTTGCTGTTACACCAGGTACACTACAGTTGGACTCAGTTGTAATAGCAGAAAATCAGAAGTGTCCACCTAATGGTCAGATAGAAACTCATTAGTTTTGGTTGGGAATCTATCTAGAGATTGTGTGTTAATTAAAACACCTATTCTCCAGCAACCTGGGTATTTGCAGGTGATGTAGTAGCCTAAAAAAAAAAAAAAAAAAAAAAAAAAAAACAGTAAAGAAAATAAGTCCTCTCAATTTGAAATCTACTACAGGTAGATATATCATAGTATAATTACACACAACATTTACTGAAAAACTAAAGGTAAATTTTAATATGGAGAACTAACAAAGAATCACATTTATACATGAAATCAGGAATCCTGAATCCAGCATTTGATCATATATATATATCTTTTAATCAATTCAAGGCAAGGCAATAACACCACTAAAATGCAAGTGTCTACTGCAAATAAAAGTGAAGGAAAAGACTTTAGAAGAAAACTCAATCTTAAACAGGAAACAAGGGATAAACCTCTGCTCCTGTTCAAAAGACAGGGGAGGAGTGTGAATCGGATGATAGCTGAGCCCTACAGAAAATGTTTGTAAAAAAAATCAGTTGTTTTCCTACATAAAAAAACAAACTATTTCTGACATCCTTAAACTCCCCTCTTGATTATAGAACTAAAAATTCATGATGATGTGTGTGGCTGCTATGGAGGTTTTACAGGAATTAAATTTCCAACATTCTACACAACCAGTTTTGAGTGCAGAGTGAATAATCTTCTTCCTGACTGTTTGCCAGCCAAGGTGAGAAAGAGCCCAATCTGTTTTCCTACCCATAGCTAAGGAGTAGAAAAGATTGATTTAATAGTTTGGTTTGATTTGTTTTACAGCATATCAACCTCAATCGGTTCTTTAATGTTGACAAGATTTTTATTGCTGGTAATCTTTTCCAAAAAAAATATTGCTGGTAATATTTTTTTCTTCCAAAATTTATTGCTGGTATTAAAACCTATTTTTACAAGTTTTGACCGCAATTTGGGGGTTAACTATTTGCCCATAGCTGGGACCCTTACAGATACTACCACCCAAAGTTAGGGTGGACCTGGGAAAACCAGCAATTAAGCGGTGGTTCCATGCTCCTCAAAACCTCCTGATCAGATGCCTTGCTGTTGGATGTAGTTTATCGTCTTACCCAGAACACAGAAAAGATTGATTGATACCCTTTCAACAAACACTGGAATTTGAAATTTGAATTCTAGTTACAGTGCTGATAAATGCTATATGCACATCCCTATGTAGAAAGAAGTTACTGATATATTATGTAATAAGTATATGTTATAAAAAAAAGTTTATGCTTACTCTGAATTTGTATGTTGTCCATAAACACAAGGAGAGTTTTTCTCACAGATAAAACACTGCTTTCTCATTATTTCTATGGAAAGTGCTCAGATGAGCTATATTCCTTAGCTTAGTTCCACCAGTTCTAACCTTCACCGCTAAACCCCACCATGCTAAGCACATTGTAGTGAACAACCCCACTTCTCTTCATGTTTCATTGGTGAAATATAAGTTCCACCCAAGCAGGTTTTCCCATGAATCATAGTTTTGTGGAACCAACTGCCAAGAGGATGTTTTCCCAATCACTACAATCTTAACCTGTTCAATTCTAGGATTAACCATTATCTTCTCCACATATCTCCATAAACTGTCCCTCTTACACTGTAATTTTCTACCTTGAGTGGCTCCCAGACCCTGTACAGTGTGAACATCACTGTAAAATTCAGACATGATGTTATAGTATGAATTGAGGAAAGAAATAAAGTGTTCAATTAGATTTTCCTGCAATACTGAAGCTTAAATAGACATCAAAAGATGGTTAGATGGTAAATGGTTAAAAATACCACCATGTTTTTTCGAGTGATTTTTGAGTGATTTTTTTTTTTTTTATAGCTTATCAACCTTTTTCAGTTTATTTAACATGAGAAAATGTTTTCAGATTGTAAGAATCTTTTTGAGAAAATAATGATTTACTGATCTTCTTTTATGTGCCATGTCCATTCAGGATGTAGGTGATCATGGCTCTCCACTTCCACCATCTCTTGTAACCTCTCGATATGTTTTGTCCTTTTTCTATTTCTGCCAAACCCTGTTTTATCATCCACTTACTCAAGCCCACCAGGAATGTCACGCATTGCTTTCCCTTGTCTATCTTTCCCTCTTGCTACCCTGTGAGTATCAGATTCTCCAAACCCTCCTTTCTCATAACACATTCCCTGAAATTTCATCTGCATCTTCCTAATGATAAGTGTAAGCTTCCTTCTTGTTTGCATCCTCTCCAATACCTCATTGTTACTCACATGTTCAGTCCATGGTATCCTTAGCATCTCTCTGTAGGACAATACTTCCATTGCCTTGAGTCTCTTCATCTTTGAATAGACATCGAACATTCTCTACCCTAAAGGAGGACATATCATGTAGCAGTTCAGTACTCTTTTCTTTGTTAACAATGAAATTCTCCTGTCTCGTAATACTCTGCTTAGCTTTGACCATCCCAATACAATCCCATTTGGATTTACTGTTACAAGTCCTACTAATTAACCTATAGCTGAAGGGAGAAGAGGTGGGTTCATAACGTACTCAAGAGTATTTGCAAATAAGTGAATATAATGAACCTGACTGGAATTGGAACTTGGCTCACTGATTTCAAATTTGAAGCTGTTATCCATTACAACACCTTCAACACCTTTGGAATAACTGTGCCGTAAGCACAGTTATTTGAATGTGGTCACACATCTAGGTACAGACCAGGCTCAATGTTTCTTAAATTTGGTGATTGTACAAGAACAAATGTTTCCACATGATATGGCTGCAATCCTTCCAAGTCAATTAGTATATATTATATAAAAAAAAATATATAAAAATAATACTGATGATAAAAATATATAATATATAAAATATAAGTAAAAAAAATATAATTCCTCATCTCAGAAATTTTAGAGAGAAAATATTTTCTACTGATGATTTGATTTCAAACAAGTCATTGCCTTTAATTTTGGGGCTTTGAATTTTAGGTGAATATCTTTTTTCATAGACATTAGTAAATGAATCAAATTTTTGGTGGTAGGATTTGAAACCCTCACCACACATTTCAAGAACTGATGTATCACCATATCTTAAACATCATTACAAATGTGCCCTCAAAGCACATCTTCAGTTATTAACTCAGGAAACCCTAAGCATAGGATGCATTATGAGGAAGGAGAGCTTCAAAGATTTACTCTTCACAGGACATATTCCAGAAAGAATATGTGGGTTTACCCAACCCTGTCTGCTAATAAACTTCTCTTAGTACCACAACATGACATTGTAATCATCAGTATAAAAGTAAAGGACTCATTCTCTTATAATCTTATTACTCCAGAATGTAGTAGCGACAACACAAAACTTGTCTTCTTCCCCATGCATTCTGACTACATAATTTCACCAAATCACATGGTTCACATGCACACTCACAATTGTTCATTCCATCAGTATTTTTATGAGCCGTTTTTTCTATCTATATACATCCAAGATATACATATTTTTATATATATATATATATATATATATATATATATATATATATATATAAAAAAAACATGCATTTTTTAAGGCGTGCTATATTTATGGGATAATGTGCTCAATATCAGAGATAGAGCATATGTAAATATAAAAAAAAGTGAATTGAATTCCATCAACACTCAGGTGACTGGCTGTTTAATGTTAAAAAATCATCAGGCCTGATGATTGCATCAAGCATGAAACAGGTTATATATATATATATATATATATATATGAATGTTCACTATATATATATTAATACACATTTCATTAAATAATATAGACAAGTGTTGTCTTTTTATTTTATGTAAATTTTTTTCGTAACATCTGATAAGTTTAATAACATTATCGTTGAACGAAGAAAGAAATTCACAATATTGATCCATATTTTTTTAATATAATCTAAGCTTTCGGCTTGCTTAAGCCATTATCAAAGATGTCAATTACAACATATTAAACAATATACGGACATGACAGTGATGATAGTCTGTTAATGTTTGCATAGATGATTTCTAAGCAACGATAAACACGCGTATATAAGACGCTAGAAGCGAAAATCGCACCACATCTCATGACATCACACATGACCACACGAGAGTGAATTGGAGTAGTATGAAGTATGGAAAGCCGTTGGTATAAACCAATGGCTTCTGTTACCAATTATAGACATTTAAGAATATTTGTAGAGATGCCATAATTGATTTTGTTTAGGTTGCGTTTCAACTGTTTGATGTATAATGCTTCAAGTACTTTTAGTTTTTGTCTATTGTTTTCATGTCGAAGTATAATTGTGTTTTCGACAAGCATTTTACGGAATTGTGAGTGCGGGCAGGCATGTTGTTTTAAATGCCAAAAAATGTTAGAGTTTTCATTAAAATGTAGTGTCAAGTGTCGTGAAAGCGAGTTTGTGGTGTGACCAACATATATATATATATATATATCTCACACAGACGTGTGTGTGTGTGTGTGTGAAAATCCCATGTATTAATTGAATTTTCTTTTGGAAAATTTTCAACCCCTTCCTGTCACAATGGGCAACTGTATCTGAGACAATGGAAACATGAAGCAACCTAACTAATGAGTCTGTGGGAATGGATAGCAGAACAAGGGTAAAGAAGAATGGTAGAGAGTTAAATACTGCTTTGAGATACAAGAGATAGGAAGTTGTAGAGAGCCATGATTGCCAATGTCTTGAATGGCTGCAGCATATCAATGATGATGTGTCCTGATGAAGGCTGACTACATGTTGACATTAAAATGACTAACTCAATCACACTTTCTGAAAAAAAAATTTTTATGCCGAGTTATTTTTACTTTTCCTGTTTTTTTTTTTGTAAATTAATATCTTACTCCAGAAAATTAAAATACAAAGATTGGTGGATACGTTTATGAGGGCACTTTCTCATTATTTTTAATATAGATTCTTTTGAAATCCAGTCACTTGCTTAAGGGATACTGTAATCATTTTTATCATTGTAGGAAAGATGTAGATATGAAAAAAAATGTGCTAGTATCAGAAAATTTAGGTTAAGATTCTTTATTCTGTCTCCTTTTTATTAGAATTCAGGTAGTTGTCTGAAAGAAGAGCCCAAGGTGCAAACTACAAACTTCTGAGGTCAAAATCAAGTATAGAGATTTAAATACCTTGAAAGTACAGTGGAACCTAAATTTAATGGACTAGTAAAATTTAGTTTGTCTGTTAAAGCTGTTTGTCCATTAATTTGAAACATGTTTTCATGGCCTAAAAACAGCCAGTACAGTATAAAATTATTGTAAATAAATGTAAATTTGGTATATATGTATTTGTATTTTATTTGTAAGTCACTATATACCTTTAAATAAAGTTTGAAAAATTTTAAATTTAAATCTGGTGTCTGTTGGTTATGAGACCATTAATTCAAGGTTTTACTGTAGTTTAATAGCTGATGGAAAATTTGATATTGAAATTTGAAGCTGCATTTGAATATCAAATGATACCTTCTAAAAGAGAAACAAAATATTAAGAAACAGTAAAATTGTATTAAGAACAAAGAAAAGAATGCTGAACTGCTAAGTAATATCAATCTTTCAATATGGCAGTGAATGATGGACATTTCCAAAAAAATGAAGAGAAGGCTTGTTGTGTTTATATAGAGGGATGCAAATAATACCATGGATGGAACATGTTAATGGAAGTGTGAAGTAAGAAGGAATATTTCTAGTTTCCATTTTCCCCATTATAGGCATTATTATTTCCGTAGAACAGAATAGAACTGAAAAAAAGGAAACGCGCATTGTTCTCAAAGAGATTTTGTGTGTGTTGTGTGTGTGTGTGTGTGTGTGTGTGTGTGTGTGTATATATATATATACACATGAATTATTCACACAAAACTAATGCAAAGGTTAATGATTTAAATGGCGAGACATCCATCATCGCAAACAATTCAAATAGTATACAAAAACCTCCAGATCCGTTATGAATGAATTGATCCTTGTTTATATAAATTTCTGCTGTATTATTTGACAGAAAAATTTACCAGTAAAAAAATTTGTTCATCACCATATTTGGTATAAACGCAAACACTTTAAAAATTTAAAATCAAACTCAGTGTTGCTTTGGCGCGTTCCAAAACCAATAACTCATTTTCAATAGCATTTTCGGATACAACAACATATATTTTCGTTGTCCTCTTATTACTAAGAGAAAAAAACAAGAACAACATCTATTCTATACCTGAAGATGTCTGTAGGAACAGACGAAAGCTTGTAGTAAAAATAACAACTAATACGGCAGAAATTTATATAAACAAGGATCAATTCATTCATAATGGATCTGGAGGTTTTTGTATACTATTTGAATGGTTTGCGATGATGGATGTCTCACCATTTAAATCATTAACCTTTGCATTAGTTTTGTGTGAATAATTCATGTATTTGTAAATTGATTGCACGTTTATTGTAATATATATATATATATGCACACACACATATCACAAGGATACCATAATACTGACACTAATAAGATAAAATATAACAGCATTGTTTAATCATAAAGGACAGTGTGCTTGAATGACAGCAAAGAACCTAATTATGAGATCTGATTTATATTTAGAATACAAATGTAAGATTATACAGATTTAAACATAAAACCAAAGAAAAAAGCAGGGAACTAGTTACATGACTACCATTTAATGGGCACAATTAGGAAAGCAGTAGTAATTTATCAACCACTTACCGACTTATAAAGCGGACAAAAGCCAAATTTTTTTTCTACTTTACCCAAACATTTGAATTATCATCAGCTTTTACTTTTTTTTTTTTAAGCTGAATTAAATTTCCTAAACAGCAATGCTAAAATATCATGCTTGAATAAAACCCCCTAACCTTAACAACTGAATTAAATTTTTTATTAAACAACACTGATCAAATTATAATACTCAAATAAAAGACAAAACCTGCCATGAAAAATCCAATTCTTTCCTTAAAATAGCAGTTGTTTAATAAACAAGTGAAAATGAGTTTTCCTAAACATTCCATATGAATAGTAGTCTAGCAAGGTTAGGCTCAGAATTGGGACAAGCTGTATTTGTTTCTGGTTAATGGTTCAGAAAAAATGTATTCCTACTTTGAAGACATAATTTTGTTTCTTGTTAAACGTCACATTCCCTCTCCAAACAACATTACAAAAAGCATGAGAATTGTAGAGCCAAAAGTAAAGATGTTCTAATGTAAATTTAAGGAGAAATGGTGGTCTCAAGAACATTGTATCGAAATTCTCTAAAACTTCCATTTGAGCCATTTTGTAAAAATAAAAAGATATATAATCTGGTGTTGTTATTGATATTTTATTTTTACAAAATGGCACGAAGTAAATTTACAGAGCATAAATATTATAAATTAACTGATTTAAAACCATATTTTTAAATCAGTTAATATATATATATATATATATATATATATATATATATAATTATACACACACAAATCTTGGTATGACCATCAGACGAGCTGCAAAAGACCAAAAACCTAGGGCAAGACAAAAAGTTACAAGCTAAGAAAAAAAACAAAATAAAAGCAACAATCTGAACAGTAAATTAAAGTGCTCAACACATAGCTATCCAAACAGATAAAAAACTCTTCACAACATCAACCCTAAACAAGGTACAGCTTGAATCACTACTTAAGTCTCATTCTCTTGTGATCTTCAGGCATCCAGAACACTATATATATATATATTATGCACACAAAAACATAAGTTTAACAAATTTTCTAATAAATTTAAATGAAATGAACTATAACATAACCTTTATAAGCACCCTCCTACATTCAACTTGTAGGTAAAGTTTTTATGTGTATATATATATATATATATATATATATATATATATATATATATATATATATATATATATATATATATATCATATAAAATTTATATCCACTGACTGTACCACATTTATTTTCGCTGTCTTCCTTGGGATGATGGGATGCTAATTTTCAATCAATATATCTGAAAGGATTGATAATATTCACACTGAATTTCTCTCGGCTAGCTTTCATATCTGTGATGACTTCAATCTTCACCACAAAGAAAGGTTAGTCCACTTGAATGAAACTGATGAAGAAGGCAGATATTGCAGAGAGTTCTCCATCACTAGCTCATATCATTGAAGAAAATACCCACATTCCTGACAGAACATCAGGTAAACCTCCTTGACCTCCTCCTCCCATCCAGGCCTGAAAAATGATTTGCAAAATTTTTAACCCCCCACTTCGCTGGGCACATCTGACCATTTTCTAGTCTGTGTCCAAACTGAGGCTGAACCAAAGGCATCACCTGATTTGCTATTCCATAGAAGGCAAACTGGGACAGCTTTAGTCATTACATGGTAGAAGCGTCTCTTTGAACAGTCTTTAAACATGCTGCCTCCAAATCTGCTACTCTCATTTTAGAATCAATCCTTTCTGGAATGGTAAGTTTTATACCCAAAACAAAAATTCCAGCAAAAACTGAACAGGCAGCCCTTGTTCACCCCTGAACATGCAGCAACAATAGCTCATTGTAACTACTACTTCAGTATCTATCACAAGGCGTGGTATAGTTTAACTCTTACTGTGTTTGAAACCACTCACAATCACAACAAGAAAATTCTGGAAAATACAATGTGTAGCTATACATAAGCAGTTCAGGCCAGGGTCAAAAACAAACAAATTGGATCCTAAAAGTTCTTGAAGATCACTAACCAAATTATGAATAGAGACAAAGCATCAGTGCCACTATTATGAATGACCATGAGGTCATATCTTCCTCATTGCCTTAATCATTTGCATCTAACTCAACATTAGAAAATATTGGATATCCCCTTTCCCAACTTCCTCCATCTCACTGAACACAACCTTAGTAGTCTAAAGACTTATCAAATGTCTTGACCCTAAGAAAGCCACTGACCCACACAAAATTCCAGTGGTTGTCCTTAAGAATATCAACCTGGAATTATCCCTGATCTTAGTGAAATTATTAAAATTATGTTTGAAAGTGGAATCCTTCCCAAGTCTGTGGAAGGTGACAAGTATTTAGTCATTTTTGAAGAACATGGGTCATCGTTCATCACCCTCTTAGTAGATTCATCAGTTTTCTCAGTGTTATTAGCAAGCTTTTTGAGGTTATAATCAACAAGAACAGTCATAGATTAAATAAATAAAAGTTAAGTTTAGAACTCCTGTAGGTTACCCAGATCAATATAAACCTGAGGAATGCTGGAGGACACAGTGTCCAGAACATTGTGAGAAAAAACAAAAAAAAGATATATATATATCCATATATATATATATATATATATATATATGCATACATACACACACTTAACAACATTAAATCCTATGAAAAGATGGCTGTAGTCATAACCTGAGTTTCACATCTTCTGAAGATCAACTGAGTGTGATACTCATCTTACAACAAGAACCATCCTTTCGTAGGATTTAATGTTAAGCATTTTTTGCTTGGTCTAGGCAATCTAGGCTTCAAGCACTAATGAATAGTTAAGTTTGCCATTCTTCTTTTTTTGGTATAGTCATTTTTATTCAAGACTGTAATTGGATAAGAGTTTTAGGTTTTGGCAAGTTTTTCGTTGGTTGTTTGTTTTTCTTTAATATATTATATATATATATATATATATATTATATATATATATATATATACACATACACACATAATTAGCTTAACATTTTCTATAATAAATTTTTAATGCAATTCACTATGAGAAAACCTTTCTAAGAATAAAACAAAATTACTTTTATTATTCCCCTGACATTCATTTACCTGCAAGAATATATCAACAATTACACTTAATTACCAATTTTCTCAATTATGGAATTGGAAAATTTTATTTTGAATGACAAATAATATAAAATGCAAAAAGGAAATGAATGAAGCAATAAAATGAAAATTGGTTTGAATGGTGAATAATGTTTTGTTACATTCAGAATATTTTCAGTAAATATTGTGAACTTTTAAAAACTTGATCCATCTGAAAAAGAAAAAAAACATTAAATGGCAATTAGATATCAATTTTCTGGTCTTTCAATGAAACAGAATGAAATCAATATTTTTGTGTAGCGTTAAATTGTACTTGTATTGTCTGTGAATCTGAACTTAACCTGAAATTCCACATAAACATTAAAATATTTTTTTATTTATAGTCTGGTGTGGAGCATTTACAAACATGAATCTATCATTAAAATATTTAAATCCCTTTCATGAAAAAAAGAATGGAAACTGAATAACTAAAAATAGAAGAAATTAAAAAAAAAAAAATTTGCTTTAGTGTCCCAAGTTTGTGAGAACTGTGTTGATATGGCTTTTATGTGACGTGTCCCTTCAGGACATGGGTGATCATGTTTCTCTACAACGCCCTATCCTTTGTAGCTCTAAGTAATAGTTGTCTACTTACTATCCTTTCCCTCTATTTATGCAGGCTTGTTAAGTAGGTTATTTACCATTTCCCAACTACCTGTCTTGCCTTCAATATATCTTGTGAGCGACAAATTTTCCAAGCCTCCTGTATCACAAAAAGTTAATTTACAGTGCATATATATGTTGACAGCAAGCAATGTAAATATCGTAAAGATGTTTAACTGTGTCTTGAAGATGTATATGTATATCAACAGCAGGTAATGTAAGTTTTATAAAGATGTATATATATGTCATATATGTATATATTTGTCATTCGCAGACAGTACTGTTTCCCTGTATCATAGCTCTGCAGTTTGACTAGATATCAGAAAGCCTCAAGCCAGGATCAAAACCAACTTGACTGATTTGGTGTCAGTCAGAGTTTCTACCACTAAGCCATCAGCATTCGGCAGAGAGAAACAGCTAATTCGAGTATATTGTTTTTATAAATGTAAACAAATGCCAGTCAGCCAGAGTGCTCATATTCTTTTTACCAAAGAGCTTTGCATTTTAGCATAGGCTGCTGCTGTTTGTAGAATTAGGCAAAAAATGCGGTATAATATATATATATATATATATATATAAACTGTAGACAGTCTAAATTGAATAATGTATAAGTATGTTTATAAAAACTGCATGTGTAGATTATATATGTTGACTACAGGCAGTGTAAAATTTTGTAATGACATTGGTATTTTGTAAAAATGTATGTTGACTGCAGGCAGTGTCAGTTTCATCCAAGAATATCTTGAAAAAGGTGTTTATATATATATATATATATATATTAGAGAGAGAGGGTGCGATGAATAAATTGTCGTCTAAATTATGTAAAAATGAAAATAACACTGACATCTCATTTTAGCAAATATATTTACCAAAATTACACAAAAATATCTTGAAATACTAAAGAGTAAATTTATTTAATAGAATCACCATGGGCTTCAACCACGATCTCCAGATAACTTCAAAATCTCCTGCAACATTCTGGATGGGTTACCTGTTTAAATTTGTGAATCCTGCTATAATCTATGCTGTCAATTCATCTTTGGTGTTACAAGGAGTTTTGTTCATCTCTCACACAACTGCACCCCACACATAATTCATATGACTGGGTTCTCCTGCTTGTGTGGCATGGTGCAGAGTTCTGTTACAAGAGACAGTGTCATCTAGCAGTAAGATTGAATTGGCATTTGTTTTCATTTACAAATCTTTTTACTTTGGCTTTGAAGTTTGCCAGTGAGAATTCAGATCTTTCCAATGAGGAACTTGATATTATTATGAACTGAAGACCTGTTCTCATTCATAACAAAGAACAGTGGACTAAAAACAATTCTTTTGATCAATTTGATATTTCCATGGGATCATAAGATTCTGCTGAGTCTTCTGACCTTATTGATTTATTTATTTTATATAATGTTACTGCCTACAATGACATTAACATTGATAATAAGATCATATAGAGATGATGGCCTTATGTTAGTGAAAAATTCCACATAAAGCTGACAAAATCAGAAAATTAATATATAGAGAATTTAAAAGTCTTAACCTTAAAGTTAAGATTAGCACTAATTTAAAAAAGAAGTAGATTTCCTTGATATTACATTAGATCTAGTTAATTAGGTATTCCAGCCCTATATGAAAATAAATGCAAATCTAATATACATCCACCCAAATTCTAACTACCCTCCATCCATAATAAAAAACATACCATCTTCTATAGAATGTAGGATTAGCAATAACTTCTCTAGTGAAGATGTCTTTTACAAGCATAGTAAAGTTTACAACACTGACTTAAAAAATAGTTGTTATAAGTACACTGACATCAAATATATAAAACATAACAACAGCGATTGTAGGAATAAGACTATAAACAGGAAAAGTATTTAGTATGCACTCCCATTTAACCAAATGGTTAAAACTGTTAGGGCAGAAGTTCCTCCATTTAATTGATAAACACTTCCCCCAGAAATAATCCACTCAGTAAAATTTTTAACAGAAATACACTAAAACGAAGCTATAGCTGTACAGATAATCTTGAAAAAATTATTAAAAGACATAATAATAAAATTTTAAACCAATACAAAAATCTGAGTAATAATAGGCATTCCAAAGCAACACTGATAATACCAACAAGTGTAATTGTAGAAATTCTAACAAATGTCCATTGCAAAAACCGATGTCAAACTGACTCTTGCACTATTTCTACTGTTAAAAATACAACAGTTAAAAAATTTTATAATTGGAGTACCAAGAATTCTTTTAAAACTAGGTGGTATCAATATATATGATCATTCACCAATAATGCTTACAAAAATATGATATCCCTTTCTAAATATTTTTTGAACTTAAAAGAAGTTAAAAACCCCAATTTTGACATCAGTCAGAGACTAGGCTATCAACGCATGGCAGAGAAAGGGAATTTTTAATGCATTATATATGTGCTATATAAACGCCATACCAGCCGCTATAATGCTCAATTTGTTAGATGCATTAAAGCAGCAGCTATTAAAAATTCCCTTTTCTTCATAGTACTCAAATGGTGAGATTACATATATATATTTATATAGTAGCAGAAATACCTCCCACATAATGGTTAGACATTAGTGTCAATGGTGCATTCATCTAGCTAATGTTTTACCAATATGTGAGAGGACATGGCCTGTATGTATATTGACAGCAGGCACTAAATTTTGCAAAGATATACAAAAATATCTAATATATATATTATATATATATATATATATATATCCAAGTATATGATTGGTGTATATGGAATAAATTCTAATAACCAACAATTACTATTCTTAAAAGAGTGCTCAATACAGAATAAAGTGAATATAATTATTTATTTAAAAATTATAAGATAAATATGTTATAAAATCACTACAAAAATAGCCATTTTGTTTCAACACCTCTGGTGTCTTATCAAGTGATGATGTTGAATGTAGATTGTAGAATATGTTATAATTTTTAAATAAAATTATATATATATATATATATATATATATATATATATATATATATAGTAGGTTTTGTAAAGATGAATCAGTATGCCCACAAAAGATGAAGTGTCAAGAGCACAAATATCATATTCCATCAGGAATATCTTAATTTGATCACAAGATCAAAACGGACCTTGGCTTGGAAGTTACCATATATTTGCCACCAAATTCACCCATTACAGCCCCCTCAAGTTACCATTTCTTCCAGAATTCAAATATTGCATTTATTGTTTAACCATCAGAATAGATCTTGGCTGAGAACGATAAAAAGAAATTCTGAGAGAATGGAATCATGAATTTAGATAAAAGCTAGCAGAAAGTTGAGCAGCATAGTAAATACATTTATCAATATGCTGAAAATAATCAAACAAAAAGTGAATTATATATATATATATATATATCTCACCACATGCAAATCAGTAAAGCTAGTAAAACACAATTAGTGTTAAAAAAAGAGAAAACAGAAACATTATTAAGAAGAAAGAACAAAAGAAGAATAATTAAGAAAACAGTAGATAATGATTGACATTACATTTAAATTTTTGAAGATCAAAGTTGACTGGAAAGCATGGATTTGGAAGAGAGTTCTATAAACAAGAAGTATGAGAAAATAAGCTGTTAGCATAGAACTTATAGTTACATCTATGTAATTCAACTGTGAATCAATGAGACCTCACTGATAATCTCATAGCGTGTTTAAATTCATAAAGTCTAGGTACCATAGTGAAGTGCTCATTACCATGAAATTATAAAGGAACAGGGGAGCTAGATTATGGTGTGGAGAAAATGGTGGAAGCCAAGACACCAGGTCAGGACCAACAATATTGCTGATTCTTCTATGGATTTTGTCATGAATCTCTAAATATATAGTAGCAGCACTGAGCCATATGTGGCAGCAATATTCAAGTCAGTCAGTTATGTGCCATGTGTGATGCACGCTTAGGCAATCATGTATCTTTCGATACATGACTGATGATGTAATTTTTCCCCCACAGTAGGTTGCCATTTCTTTCTGCAGTAGAAGGGTTGCCATCCAAGGCTAAAGAACCTGGTCTGTCCCATTATTTACTCATAGCTTGGGCGAGAAGAAGAGGATTCTTTCCCAAGGGTATTAGCATGTAAGTGAATGTAACGGATTTGACTGGAATTTGAACTCAGCTCTCCAACTACCCAATCCGAGCTGCTATCCTTTACTCCACCATTAAGCATAGATGAATGGTAGACTTATAAATATGCAAGATAAATTCTGGAGAGAAAAATTGTCTAGCAAAACAAGGAAACAAGTTTCTTAGCAGCAGACCTAGCAATGGATTCAATATAATCTTTCCACTTCATCTTATCCAAGAATATTAGCCAAAATCTAAGAAGGTGCAAAGAATCATTCTTCTGGATGTTGGCATCTGCCATGCTGATGGGTTGCAGTAATGGTTCTCTCAGATGATAAACAGAGAGAAGTTACCTTCTGAAGGCATTATAATAAACATGTCAATCCTTACCCAAGTTAACAACAGACTGTAGTAGTTTTTTTTTTTTTTACATCAGCTGCCAATTTCACCTTATTGAACTGATTAGACATACCAGCATCTTTTTTCTTAATTAACAAACAAAAAGTGAATGTATATTTGTTGAAAATAATTATTATTTCAATAAAGTATGTTTAAGTGAATCTTTTTCTGCCTAAAACTTTCCTGAACTTGTTTGGCACATCGTCTTTACACAAACATCAGATTGCCATAAAACTATATTAAATTCATTTAGAAGAAACTCAAAGTCTCAGAGTACTTGCAGCACATTTCATGTATGCAGGCCAGAATGGCATCAACAGTATAACTGAAAGAAACCTAATCTTTATGAAAATAAGACACATTAATAATATGAAATTAGTTTGTTGTTAGTGTGTGATGAAATAATGTACAGTAATGAGATTTCTTGGAGATAGAGGAAATATTAACTGAATTTGCTAAAAATCAGCTGTCTGGACAATTCCATAATTAACTTATTTTTATGGGAATCTTTGAGGATTTTGAGTTCTTTAGAAGCTGATGCCTTTGAGTACTATGTCTAGGCGAAGATTTATTTTCAGTTCTCATATCTTTTGGAATGGGTTCCTGGCAAGAATTATTCTGAAAAGATGGAAAATTTCTGGGTTTTATTTTTTTTTTTTTTTTTTTTTACTTAGGGCTCATCTCTTTAATTTCTCTTCTTTCAAAACATGACGTGTATGAGGGGAAAAAATTGCATATGTTTTGCTAATCACTGATATTACTCATGTCCAAATTTAGCTTTTCAGTTTACAAGAATCTTGTTATTTCTAATTGCAGTTAAATTGATGATAATTTAATTACAATCAGGATTTTGTAGCATTTTAGAAACATGCTCATATAAATATCTACATTAAATTGTTAATGGCTGTTAACATTAGACTGTTAATGAGTAAATACTGAAAACAGGTTATTTTTATGCATATTAATAAACTCCTAAATGCTTTTAAAATAAAACACATATATAAATAAGGGAAGATATATAATATATACAGTGGGGAAAATAAGTATTTCATCCTCTGCTAATTTTCCGAGTTTGCTACCTTACAAAAATGGGAATGGTCTATAATTTTCAGGATAGGTCCATCTTGAAAGTAAGAGATAGAATATAAAAAAGAATTCTGGAAAAGCACAGTATATTAATTTTTGAACATTTATTTTATTGAAAAAAATAAATATTTCATCTGCTACCAACTAGCAATATTTCAGGCCCCACAGAGTAGTTATGTGACCAGGAGGAATATAGACTAGTCTTATTACTCAATTATTACTCCTAATCAAATAGTCATTACCTGTATAAAAGACACTTGTTCACAGAATCTTTCAATGAATCAGAATCTAATGTCTCCACAATGGACATGACAAAACAATTGTCTAAGGACATCAGGGACAAAACTGTATACCTGCACAAAACTGGAATGGGCTACAAGAAGATTGGCATGCACCTAGGTGAGAAGGAGTCAACTGTTGGTGTGGTAATAAGAAAATGGTAGAAACACCAATTGACTATCAAGCTCCCTCAGTCTGGAGCTCCACACAAGATCTCCCAATATGGAGTGAACCTGATGATGAGTAAGGTGAGGAAACAAGTGGTAAGAGCTTGTTGATGATCTCAAGGCAGCAGGGACCACAGTTATCAAAATGATCATTAGTAACACACTACATCGTAGTGGACTGGAATCATGTAGTGCTTTCAAGGTACCTCTACTCAAGAAGGTACATGTTCAGGCCCATCAGAAGTTTGCAAATGAGCATCTGGATGATTCAGAGGAGGACCAGGAGAAAGTGCTGTGTTCAGATGAGACTAAAATTGAGCTTTTTGGCATCAGCTCGACTTGCCATGTTTGGAGTAAAAAAAAAAAAAAAAAAAAAAAAGATGACTTAGACCCCAAGAACACCACCCCAGACATTAAGCATGGTAGTGAAAACATAATGATTCGCGGCTGTTTTTCCACTAAGGAGACAGTACAACTACACCGCATCAAGGGAAAGATGGATGGGACTAAGTACAGGGAAATCTTGAGTGAAAACCTCCTCGCCTCAGGCAGGACACTAAATCTATAGAGGGAGCTGAAACTTCTATTTGCCCATTGACAACCTACAAACCTTAAGGATTTGGAGAGGATCTGCAAAGAGGAGTAGGCCAAAATCCCCTCTGGGATTTGTAAAAACTTGGTAACTACAGGAAATATTTGGCTGCTGTGCATGCCAACAAGGTTTTCTTCAACAAATACTGAATTATCTTTTGCTACTGGGCAAAATACTTATCTTTTCAATGACGAAGAAATTTGCAAAGTAGGATATATTCACTACTTGAAATCTTTGAAACAAAAATTTTAAATGAACACTGCATTCATAAATTGGCTTGTTATATTTGAGGAAAGTTTTATAAATAGATGCCAACTTGTTGAAGGCCAAGTAAAACACAAATTTCAAACACTTTTCTCTGCACTATATAAGATGATATTCCTAAACAGAACTATTTTTGATATGAAAATCAAAAACAATCCTCAAATAAAAGAACAGTAATGAAGGACCCAAAGAGAGTGAGTTCAATACCCGATTAAGGCAGTGGAGAACTTTCAGAGGGAAATTAACAGGAGATAACTGACATCCATTAAAACATGGCATGTGGAACTAGAACAATCTACCCCAGTGAGCGAAATAAAGGGTTAAGTTTAACATTCCAACCACCTGAAGATGGCCGGAGCGTACAACAGCCAAAACGTTGTAATAAATATGGCGACAAAGATGAGGACAATAGTCCTAATAATGTGTGTGTGTATATATATATATATATATATATATATATATATATGCACAATGTCTGCTCTAAAAGTATTAGTACTTTTGTACCCAGAGTCAAGCCATTTAGCAATGATTGACTTTCATGCATATGCACTAAATTATAATTTTCTTGTTTACTTTCATTGTTTATATCAGTGTTTGGAAGGAAAGTGTCTAGAGTGTGGCTGTCTTACTGCCCCACAGTGGTTTCATCAGTAACCATGGCTTGTGCAGCACTTTTGGGCCAAGGATAGAATTCCTCCACCACCATATTCCTCAGATCTTGCCCCTTGTGAACTTTTCCTTTTCAACAGTTAAATAATGAAGAAGATTTCAAGACATCTAAAAGAATGTGATGAGGTAGCTGCTGGCTATCCCAGGAATGCTCCCACTAATGGAAACAACAGTCGATAAAATCTGTCAATTCATCAGTATACTACTTAAAGGGAGATCAAATTCTGATTTGTTATGTGTTGTAATTTTCTTTTTATAGTACTAGTCTCAATAGTTTTTGATCAGACCTCATTTTATATATATATATATATACACACACACACACGTGTGTGTACACGTTTTCTAACAAGACTGACAAGATAATTTTGTTTCGTTATTATTGTTTTTTTTTCCTTATATATGTGTAGCAAATGAGTCGACTTCAACAGTGTAAGGGACGCAACTCTTTCTGTCTGAAAATGTCTGACACGCTGCAATGCAAAGCAAAGCATGGGTGTAATACCGTTCTGCCAATTTCTCTAAGTGACCTGCTTTTATGAAGCCCAGACACACCTCATTAGCATGTGTGTAATGCGACTTTGCGTGACTGCACGAGACCGTGAATATTAAAAGTCACGGACGCCATCTTGGATCTTTTCTTTCCTTTCTCAACCCACAGGCCAGACAGACATGAGGGTGTTTGGGAGGTAAACCATTTCTATTTTCCCCACAATATGTACAAGTGTTTTCTCTTCATGACTTAAGGAATGTAATACTTGGAACAAACTAAACTTTGTAAAAATTTTATATTCATCAAATTCAGAGAAGTGGACATTTGCATGAATATAAGAAAAACAACATTACACAAGCTTTTTAGGTAGTTTACTTACACATTTCCTGTCACTCTTGCCTTCAATATGTCCTGTAAGTGTTAAGTTCTGCAAGCCCTCCTTCCTCATAATGTGTCCAAGAAACTTCAACTGTTTCATTCTAAGTAGAAGTGTCTTTTCATTTTCATTTTCCTTAAAACTTCATTACTCACATTTTCAGTCTTTGATATTTTCTGCATTTTATCTGTAGAACCACATTTCTGTTTCCTTAAGACCCTTTTCATCTATGAGAAGATTGTCCCATATTCACTGGAGGACTGAAATTTACTTAACAGTTCAGCACTCTTTCCTTAGTTTCTAATAAATTTTTCCCATTTCTTAATATTTTTCTTAGCTTTCAGTGCTCATCCATGCACATTCAGAGTTCTGGGTTGCAATTTCCATCATCTGTTAAAACATTTCTCAGATATTTAAACTTTTTTATTGCTTGATTTTGCTGTTTTCAATTTGTAGTTTGCATCTTGTGATGTTACTTTTAATGGCAATCTTGCATTCTATCTTCTTATAATTGGTAGTTAGTCCATTTTTCTTGCTTTCTTTTCTATGCTGTCTGGGATTTCCTGTAGTTTCCTTTTTATGTCTGCCATCACCACTTCTATGACTAAAACTATTATGCTATCTTTAACCTACACAAAGACTCACAAGATGATGTTTCTCCAATCATTACAATCTTAAGCTGTTCAAGTCTAGAGTTAACCATTAACCTATCCATATAAACTATCCCTTAACATAACCCTCTTCCTCAAGTGGCCCACAGCCCTTGTGCAGGGTGAACCTTACTGTAATCCTCCACAAAATAAAACACTGTAGCATCTGCATATCTTATGCTGTTAAAATTGTGTGTGTCTACCAATAATAAATCTTGTTAGGACTTTGTTATTTCAGGATCATCTTGCTGCAAAGGTTGAACGAATCTGGTGAGATGTATCAATGTCTTATAAGTCTTTCTATGTCTGGATATTTACTGAATTCATTTGCTATCTCTATGCAGTCAGTTTGCATCCAGTACAAGATCTGGTTTATTTATTATCTTTCTAAAATAAATCAAGTTACCTAGCAGTTTAAAGAGTCTTTTCCTGATATATTTTATCAAACACATTTGCATAATATATAAAACAGAGGCATACATCATTCTACATTTGTACTGCTTTTTCTGATAACATTTGGAGCATAAGTATTCCACTACTTTTTCAAGTATCTTTAACAAAATTTCAGTTCTTGTCCTATATTTTGGTCTAATTCTGCTGTGTTAGCATCAGAATTTGAATGATATGTTTCCTTATGTGACTCATTAGGGTGATTGTCCAATGGAGCTTGCATTCATTTCCTCCAGGTTTCTTAGGCAGTACTAGGAAAATTGATTTAAGTTATCCTATACCATTAGGCATACATCAAAGAATAAGAGAAATAACAGGACACATTATGCACTTATTGACAGCACAAATGATGATGATAAAGAAATAATTTTAAAAAAATGTTAGAGAACTATTTCATGATACAAGATGGAAACCTGAAATACACAAAATGTAAGGAAGACCAGAAATATTAAAATCTGTTGATTTGTATTCTACAGCATATCCAACTTCTGCAGGTTATTTAAAGCCAGAAAATATTTTTAAATAAAACTTTTGAGATAATGATTTTAATGATACAAACTTACTAATTAACCCAGATCTGGTGGGAGAAGTGGATTCATGCCTTTCCCAAGGGTATTTGCATATAAGTGAATACAAGGAACCCAACAGGAACTGGAACTTTCTCTCTTAACAATTCCAATCCATTATCCATTACACCACCTGCATATCCAAGCTTACAGTATCTTGTATTCACAAGCAGTCACCTCTCTAGGTACTGTTCTCGCTTAACTTGAATGATCATACAGGAACAGGCATTTCAATGGATGAAATCATTAAAGTTTGAAGTAAAGGCAGCCCTAGCCAAGATGGACAGTATAATAATACCTTATTTCATGGATGGAATGAAAAAACTGAAAGGAAAGGAATGACAAGCATGCTTTATTCTCAGAAAGTGTTTTATACCACTAAATCATACACAAAATTATATATACATATTTACATGTGTCCCACACAGAGATAATATAACATGTATGCAGCAACAAGCAGAATGAAAAGAGACTGAAAAAAAAAAAGAAAAAAAAAAGAGTCTTATATGTAATAATTCCTAACGGGAATTGTAGCTGCTGGAGATGCTTCTGTGTTTCTGGAGAAACCATATTTAGGAGTCCAGATTTAAGCAGGCTAGATTTATCTGCTATGTCACTAGCAAGGGCATATTCTGCAAATAAAGAAATGGCAAATCTTGGGTTTTTCCCAAGATGAGGAGTGTGAGTCAGACATAGTTTCTTTCTATATCTGGGGAAGATATATTCCCAAAGGGAAATAGTACCATAGTCTTGTAAGCTGAACCATGTGCTAGAGGAGGCAGATTTAGCTGCAGCCCAGGTTGAGGGGTCTGAGCTAAGAAAGCAACTACTCTGTTTAACTCCTGGAAGCTGACTGACTGATAGTGACATCACTTCATATAGTGAAGTAAGTAAGTGGTTGTCATGTGACACATGACTTCATCTCGACCAAAGAGAGATGATTGCTTTTTTGTTTCTTTACAACAGAAACAAAGCAGCAGTATCAATTGAAATTCTAACACAGGTACTAGCAACCTTTTGGCATTGAAAAAATTGCAGAAATAATAAATATACAGTATTTGAATACCAGCTGAAAAGTAATGGTTAATGAATTAGTATCAGTGACCAAGTGTAGTGAATTTGATTCTTACTGAATTCTCCTACTATAGTTTGTACTAAACTGAGCTTAACAAATAACTACTCTTGAGAAGTGTCATAGTTTATTCATTATTGCATCTCTACAGAAAAGAAAAAACAATCAGATTCAAATCAAATGCAGGGTCAGAGAGATTGCCAATTAATAAAATAATGAATAAAAATAAAGAATTAATCAAAGTAGATAAAGAAAACAGACTTGATAATCATGAGAAAATTAATGTATGTGTGCAGAAGGATGAGTGGATAAAAATTTGGACTTAAAAATATTCAACTTGTCCACAAAGAAAAAAAAATAAAGGAAACAAAGAAAGTAGATCTGTGGAGTGAGTAGCCATTGGTCAAATATAAAATAAGTAACAGAACTGTCCAACAAACAATAAGAAGAAAAAGAAACAAGCAAACAATATATGGAAGGCAAATAGTTCACTAAGTATTGTAGTTGGCACACAATAGCAAGTTTGGACATGTGAACATAGCATTCTGACTTCAAGTTGAGACACATTGGGACTGAGTCAGATGAAATCAAGAAACTGTCCATTTTTATTGTCTAGGAAAAAATCCTAACATACATTTGTGTGCTTCTGCCTATAAAAAAGCGAATGGCATGTGTTTTGCAGTCATTCCCACTTGGATTGAAACCAACATGATCAGTTGCAAATACCAGATTTTATAATGAAGAAATTCATGAGGCAATTCTTACAAAAATTGTTTTTAAGTCAAGTTTCTTCCTTGAAGACAGTTTTTCTACAATAGGAAATAAACTAGACCAAGGAAGATTTCTTAATGTCTCCACCTACAACCTTTGCTCTGACTTTCACTGTTACTTGGACTGGCTAATTGATACATTGTCTTTTATTTATACAAAGCATGCAGGTGTGGTATTAAAGACAGGACTACTAATACGACATTCTAATAATGTGTCTGCTATAATTTGAATGTGTTTAATTTGTACAGTTTGCTTAATCTTTATTCATACAAATTTTTAAAGTTTTTCTTCACACAAACATTACATGTGAATTAGTAGTAGCTTTTAGCCAGCAAGTTAATATTTCTTTTTCTGTAGACAGAACATTGTAAAATGTAAAAAGGAAAAAAAAAGGAATGTAATTAAGTCTGGAAGAGATGAACTTAAAAATCAAAGAAATAGAACATTGTGCTCAGCAAAGATTGTATTTCATGAAGTTCTTGAAAAATCAATGATAATGTTTTTTGACCAAAGTCACGTTAAGTAAATAGCTTTTTCATATTTCAGACATATACAAATTACTTTGATGTCTATTCTTAATTTGCAAAGATACACTGTGGAATCAGCATTGTCAGAATGGAATTATTAATTTTCTCAACATATATTATGATTGTCACTTTGTTGTTATTTTTCTGACAGGTCTGAAACATTATGATGTCTGATGTTACACAGAGAAAGGAAAATGGCAGTTTTGTGGTTTATACATATATTTTTTTAATGTATCCTGAAAGAAACTAATTTACATACAACAACAATAAAATATTTTGTTCAATATTTACTCTCTCTCTCTCTCTCTATATATATATATGTGTGTGTGTGTGTGTGTGTGTGTGTATATATATTTTTAAATCTATGTAGCATTTTCAGAATACAATATCTAATACTGCATATATTTTGTAACTTTCCACATATGCATACAAGCATAAACATGTTCTGTCCATAGAAACTTTATGTATTTAAATGCAGTAGTAGATTGGCAGTTAGGTCTCATCCTTTTGCAAGTTAAATTGCTAGATATAACAATAAGTTCTATGTTAACTGTTTTTTCTCTCACACTCACTTCTGGAACTTTCTTTTAGGTTTTGCTTACCAGTCAAATTTGATCCTCAAAAACTTAAATACAATGTCAATCAAAAACTTTAAATACAATGTCAATCATCACTGTCAGGCTCACTCTTTGCAATCTACTTGCATAATGATGGTTTGAAATGAAACAACTTTTTTTTGCCTTTTCTCATATATATTTTCTGTTTTTTATCTTATGGCCCTTCAATGTTTTTGAGCTATTAACACTGAATTGAATACCTTGTAAAATCTACTGTGATGGGTTTTTTCAAAATTTTCTGTGTTTTATATGAAGTTAAAAAATTTTTTAAATACTAATGTCAAAAAATCTGGTAAGCTAATGTTTACCAGTACTTGTATCTAGCCAAACTTGATATCGGTCATTTCCCATTTGTTGTACAAAGATGGCGACCAGCAGTAGTAGTAGTGGTAGGTAGTTTCCTTTTGTTTGTCTTGTTTGGTTTCCTGCAAACTATTGAGAGTACTACTTCCCAACTGAGAAAAAGCTGGTGTTACAAGGCTCTCTCGGTCCCAGACCCACACTGATTATTGGCTAATACCTGCTCAGTATCATTCAACTAGAATGATTCTCACAAGAGCCAATTGTGGAAGAGGATGTAACACCTGGTGTTTACTACAACAAATTCAACCCACTCTTGATCTGTTGCTGGGTTGAACCAATTTTCTGTTACATCAGTCCTATAACCTTTGGAAACCTGATGGGATCTGATGGGATTTATATAGTCACATATATGGACTAGTAATGAATTTTCAGCATCAACCAATATTAATGGTTATTAATAATGATTAGTTAAATTATGTTGAGACTGTTGCATATAATTCAAGTATCCTGATGGTAAGACGCTAGCAGAATTGTTACACTATTTACATTATTCGAACTATTGTCCTCATCTTTTTCACTACATTTATTACCTTCAGTATCTATATTTCTGAGATAAGGTATTATGTACACTATTTAAATTATTCTGACTATTGTCCTCATCTTTCTCGCCATATTTATTACAGGTATTATGTACACTATTCGGACTATTGTCCTCATCTTTCTCACTATATTCATGTTTATGAGATACTGAAGGGCCAAAACGTTATAATAAATATGGCGACAAAGATGAGGACAATAGTCTGAATAATGTAAATAGTGTACATAATACCTCATCTCAGAAATATAGACAGATACTGAGCAGGGCTTAGTTAAAATTTCTGAGAGAGAGTCCATTACCGAGTGGGAACAAGAGTCTGAAAAAGACTAGTATGCTTAAACCATAGGTCATGGTGACCTGTGATTCTGCACTGACACAACTATCAATGGCTCCCAAATTGTTCTGCCTGTCCAGTTTCAACCATATGGTTTTCAGACATTTTACAAAGATGCCACAGACTGAGATCACCACCCCAGTCTGATAATGTCATGAAGTCATGTTTGAGACAAATCAATTATGGTGAATTTTAAACCTACATTTCATGGTCTGAAAACAAATGTGACCATAAACTTGACCATATTAGCAAACACATTATAAGAACATATCCTATTAATTAGTTTTAAACAAAATAAAAACAAAAATCACTTTTTATTGAAAACTAGCAGTAGAGCCTGGCGTTGCCTGGGATGTAACAGTAAGAGATAGATCAAGTATCGACCATCATAAAGACTGGAAAATAAAATTGACAAAGATTATTGTTTAAGGTTGATGGACATGCATGTCTTAATTAGTTTTTTTTTTTTTACGAATTGATCAAACCCAAACAAAAACATTGTTTTCAATCATTATGAGTCTATCGATTGAATAGAATTTTATTCAAAACAATTGTCTTGTAAATGGAATTTTTAAAGCATTCTGAATGTAAAAATAAAAAAAAAAAGTGTGCAAGACAATAAGAAACACTAAAAAAAAAAAAAAAAAAAAGTGAAGTTTTGTTGAAATCGGTTGAAAATGTAGGAAATCCGATCCCATATATAAATGAACACACACACACACACACAACCTGGGTTTTATAATAAGTAGATATATGAGTTGTCCCCCTTTCATTCTGGTGACAGAATTGTGTTTATCGTGTTTTCAAATTGATTTCATGCAAAAACAATTGTGTTTTTCCAATTTTTGGTGCTGTCAGAACCACCGCAAGTTAATTTTACGCAGTCCTGTGAAGTTTTGTTGAAATCGGTTGAAAAATGTAGGAAATTCGATCCAATATATAAATGTACAGACACACACACAATCTGCGTTTTATAGTAAGTAAGATTATTAATAAGTTATATTATTTTTGCAGAGTGGATAGCAACTTTGAATAAAATTAAATTAACTAAATATCTATGGAAAAACAAAGGATTTATATACAGAATTTAAAACTAATACCAAATTATTAATCTGTAATGTTTCACCTAAGCATATATAATTATTGATTTAAAAGAAATTATATATTCTTCAAATAAAACACATTCATAGAGAGCCAAGCATTTTCTGTTAGATATTTTGTATATTTTATTCATCCAGCCATTAAATATAAATAAAAACAATATTTCAAACTAGTAAGAAGAATATAAAATAGTAAGAGGAAATATAAAATTTCCTGTCACAATATTATCAAATAGCATGTGTGTGTGTGTGTCAGTTAAAGTATATTTTTCAATTGATTTCAATAAAATTTATAAATTACCATATAAATGGTTCTGACATTTTCCAAAATTAAAAAAACACTATTGTTAATGCATGAACAAATTTTGAAAAATGATCAAAGGGGGACAACTCATATAAAAATTAAAATAAAACCCAGGTTGTGTGTGTGTGTGTGTGTGTGTGTTTATATGTAATTTTTATTTATACATTTTTCAAATTGATTTCAACAATCTTTTTTTTTGCAAATAAAAATTTTTTAATTCACCACTTTCTTTATTTTGCCATTCAGAATATTTAAAAATAGTTTTAAAGACAATTTATTTAAAAATTGAATACACATGAAAATTTTTATGTTTAGTTAATGTTTGATCAAAAATCAAAAAAAAATTTTTAAAAGACATCAAAAATAATTAATTTTGGCAAATTTGATTTTTTCTTTTGATATCTCATTAATCTCTTTTCTTGTCCCAACAATTGATAACTCTTTATTTTCAAAGGAAGAAACATGGATTAATAATTAAGAAAGAAATTATTTTTTTTAAAAAAAAAACAAAATCCAAATCCAAAACACTGATAAATATTAATATAACACAAAATTCAGGATCCTACCATCTTAACATTTTACAAAAATTGAAAATTATATTGATTTTTTAAAAAAAAAAGATGTATTTAAATTTAAATAAAGCTTATTTTAAAAACATTTATATCATGAGACAAATGAAATATAATTTCCATTTTGAATATTTTTCTTTAAAAACAAAAATGAAAATGTTGGCATTTATTTTGATTTTATTTTAAAAAAAAAAAAAATAATTTTTCTTTACCCACTTTTTTTTCTACTAAAAATTTTCACCCTCAACCTTTTTTTAAAGAAAAAAATATATTTTTTATCTCAAACAAATATGCTTATGTACAAAAAAAAAAAAACATTGCAAAAAAATCAAGTATAATTTTAAATGCCAAACAACATTTTAAAATATATTATCTAAAATCCAAAAAGACAAAATTGAACTATTTAAATTATAAAAAACATTAAAAAAAAACTTTATGGAAAAAAAAAAAAATTTTATTTTCAATCCACAAATTATTATAATATATTTGTTAAATTATTTAAAAATAAAATTTCTTAAAAATTTTTTCTAGTTTTTTTATAAATTTTATGAAATACAATCCTAAATTTTGATTTATTTGCAAATTTTTTTTTATAAAAAAAAAATATTACAAATAATTTTTCTGAAAAGTTTTTAAAAAATTTGATTATTTTTTATTTAAATTTTTTATTTTTCACCCAATGTTTATTTTTGAAAAAAAACATTAAAAAACAGTTTTCTATGAACATTGTACATTTTGATTTTTGATAAAAAAAAAAAAAAAAAGTATCACCCAATTGTTCCATTTTCCATAATCGGCAAATATAAATTGTTCTGAAATCAAAACATTAAAGTGTTATTTTTAACAAAAAAGGAAGGTGGGCCAAAATGGTTCATTTCATTCCTTAAACTGATGGCATAAAAGTCGTTGAAAAAAAAAAACAAAATTTCCAACCTTGATAGATATGAATAAGGATAAAATGTCAAAAAACTTATTCATAAATTATTTTAAGTTCATTTTTTTGGAAAGAATATTCTTTTATTTGATTGAATTTTTTTTCTCTTTTTTTTGAAGAATTTCTATGAGTAGTCGTCAGATATGGTTTAACAAAAAAAAACAAAAAAAAAACCCAAAACTAAAAACAAACAGAATTTCAATAGATGGTGACATTTAAAGTGAAAATGGTCAGACTGGATACGGGAATTAAAAACAAAGTAAGATTTAAGTTTTATTTAAGAGAGCAGAGATCAACTTGCCATCGATTGTTACAAGAGAGATTCAGATACTTGTGCTTTGTGTCTGACTCTATGCAACATAGAAAGCAATGACTTGAAATTTCTCACATGTAAAATGGGAATTGTTACATGACCTGGCAATACCAAAATTTTCTGCTGATTCATCTGAAACATTTTTCTTGTATATATATATATATATTTCAAATTTCTTTTATATCTATCTATATACATATATATACATACAAATTTCAGATAGAGTATATTTTATAAAAGGACAGTATGAATAAAGATTAAAGGAGAGCTCATTTTAGACAATGCATTTCATCCTCTGTGGTTGAAATGCATTGACCAAGTTTTCCTTCTGAGATATATATATATATATAATAATAATAATAATAATAATAATAATAATAGGTGGCCACTTGTATTTGAGGATACCTGTTTACTAGGGCGGCTAGCCAATCCCTAATTCAGATGCTTGATCAGGCACATTTGTGTTTGTTCAACACCCACAGAGCCCATCTGTGGTTTATACCGCAACTATGCTGAGCAGAGCTTAGTTACAGTTTCTGGGAGAGTGTGTGTGTTATTTAGCATGATCAATAATCTGAACAAGATTCAAACCCATTTATATATATATATATATATATATATATATATATATATATATATATATATATATACACACACTTTTAATGACAATCTCCTTTATGCACAATCATACATGAATAAACATTCAGCATGGTGTAATAATTAGCAAGCTTGTCTCACTAGATCAATTACAACTGGATAGTGAGTTTGATCCTCACTGGGTTCTCCACAATTAGTGCCACCTCTAAACTATGCTTAAAAAAATGACCAAGGATACATGGCACAGTGGAAAAAAGGTGTTAGTTAGATTCAGTGACAGGACCCAAAGGGTGTGAGTTCAATACCTGGTTAAGGTGGTGGAGAACTTGGAGAGGAGAATTAACAGGAGATAACTGATATACATTAGACATGGCACGTGGAATTAGAACAGTCTACCCCAGCAAGTGAAATAAAGGGTTCAGTTCGACATTCCAATGACCTGAAGAAGGCCAGAGCATATAATGACTGAAATGCTGTGATAAATATGGTAACAAAGATGAGGATGATAGTCTAAACAATGTAAAGAGAGTCTCAAAGGCAATTTAATAAATAAATATAACTTTAGGTAAGCAAAAACAAAAAGTAAAAGTAAGACAAACGTTCTTCAAGATAGTTGGACGAAAACAAATTCTAATAGAACAACTCAATGACTGTGAAAAAAGTTTAAAGATATAATAATTAATACATACACTATAGTTAAAAAGTTGAGGGAACTCCTGACAATTTTTAATTTGGACAAAAATTAGTTGTTTTGTATTTAAATAAGAAAAAATTATGATACATGGTTAAAAAAAGTGAGGCATGATTTTTTATTAGAACTTTTATGACAAAAACAAAAAAAAAGCATTTTATCATTAAAAATTTGCTCATCAAGATACCACCCCACTTTAGCCTTGATTACTATTGCAGAAATTTTTCAAAGTTTGATAATTGATTCCATTCTTTTTTGAATGACTAAGAGCTCTTTTTCAAGGTTTATTATATCATTATTTTCTCTTCTAGTTAAATGATTGACCCCTTTTCTTTGATGCTGCTCCTATAAGAATTCTATAGGTGGCAAAATTCTGACAAAAATATCTTGTGTATAATATGCTCTAAATTTTTTTTTTGTATTAAAGCCTAGAAACTTCTCACTTCTTCTAAGAGGCTATGACCAAAGGTGGATCATGCATTCTATAATCCATAGTGTTGGAATGAGTTACTTATATACTTGGCAGCAAACACATTTTAAATTGTTTCTTACTCTTTCTACTTGCATCACAGAAATGACTTGCTCAAAGGAACACATAGTAAGAAATACTTTTTTTTAATGTTTTTGTTTTGTTGTTTGTTTGTTTTGTAGCATATCAACCTCAATGGGTTTATTTAATACCAACAACTTTTTTTTCCTGGTAATATTTCGTTTTGTCATAAATCTATTTCTGGTAATATTTTTTAACACAACAATGTATTGTATAGCTGGTAATATTATTTTAAAAAATGTATTGCCGGTAATAGTTTTTTTTTTCTTCAAAAATTTATTTCTGGTAATAATTTTTTTACAAAGTATTTCTGGTATTAAAACCTATTTTTACACTTTCATAATGCTTTTTACCTCGGTTTCGGGGTTAACTATTTGCCCATAGCTGGGACCCTAACAAGTGTTACCACCCTGGGTCAGGGTGGACCTGGGGACACCAGCAATTAAGAGGTGGTTCCATGCTCCTCAAAACCTCCTGATCAGAGGCCTTGTTGGATGTAGTTTATCGTCTTACCCAGGATGCGGATGTAGTTTGTCGTCATACCCAGGACGGTTGTTTTGTTGTCGTTGACCTGCATATTGTATATGATTTGGTCTTCTTTGTAAACATCTGTTTTTTAAACTCAGAATCCCAAAATTATTAGTAATAGATTCTTAGTTTGTTTTTTTTTTAATTATATACTAACCACTTAGGTTGAAGGCATTTCACTCAAGAATCAAATTAGCATTTTCAAGTTATCTTATGATAATTCTGACTGCCTGTAGAATTCTATCTCTTGACATTTATTCCACTCCTCTATCAAATACTGTTATCTGAGTGATGATAACACAAGCATGGCTCATTTAAAATAGATTAAAATGGAAGAGAAACATACAATTAGGAAGATTCATTTTTTATAAAAATATAAGCAAATGACATTTTCAGATGAAGCAAGTACCAATTAGTTTTATTTATATCAAGATCAGAATTACTAATATTTTTAGTATGAATTTATATGAAAGGTAAATGTTTTGAGTATAGATATGTTATGGGGGTGCTGAAAAGTTTTTGGAGTGTTAAAAAAATCTGTTTTGCTCAAACTTTGGTTTAATAGATTGGAGTGAGAACTTTTCAGCATGTCTTTCAATTCCAATTATTTTTAACAAGCACATATGAAAATTGCATGCTTTTAAATAATGAAAAAGAAAAGTTCCCATTCTACTTTTTCTGTTGCAACAAAAGAATCTTAATTAAAAAATACTTGAACTTTAGTAAACAAGACCAAATGATTAGTTTTGTTCATCTTACCATTTTTTTTTAAACATATTTGCATGATTTAATGTTGATTTTCACACAGGTCACCCAATAAGGATTGAACTTACCACTCAGTGATTAATTAAGTAATGGTCAACCAGATAAGCACCACTGACCATTATTCCATGTCAAGTTGCTAGAGCCAAATGACAACACAGAGTTGGAATAGTTTTCAAAATCATGGTTTTTTACCTGTGATTGAACCATGGTCACTGGTGCTTGGAGGAGTATGCAAACGATTCAAACAGAGGATAGATCCTTTATCATGTTATTCAAGATTTCTGTGAACTCTCCTTGAATAACTAAATCTTCTTTATGCTGTATCATTTCAGGTTGTGGGTGATCATGGCTCAACACAATTTCATGTTCTTTGTAGCTCTTAGTAAAGTGTTTTCTTCTTTCCGACCCCCTCTTAATCGACTATTTTCCAACTATTTATACAAGCTCATTAGGTAGTTGTCTATATTTCTGAGATGAGATATTATGTACACTATTTACATTATTCAAACTATTGTCCTCATTTTTCTGTCTATATTTCTGAGATGAGGTATTATGTACACTATTTACATTATTCAAACTATTGTCCTCAACATCTGTCTACATTTTTGATCTAGAAACTTTAAATTATTACAATGTTCATCTTTGTCGCCATACAAAAAAAAAATGCTCTGGCCTTCTTCAGGTGGTTGGAATGTGCCATCACAGTGGATAAAGGTGCTGGTTAGATCCAGTGACAGGACCCAAAGAGTGTGAGTTTAATACCCGGTTAAAGCAGTAGTGAACTTAGAGAAGGGAATTAACAGGAGATAACTGATAACTGACATCCATTAAACATGGCATGTGAAACTAGAACAGTCTACCACAGTGAGCAAAATAAAGGGTTCAGTTCAACATTCCAACCACCTGAAGAAGACTGGAGCGTACAATGGCCGAAACACTAATAAATATGGTGACAAAGATGAGGACAATAGTCTGAATAATGTAAATAGTGCTCATTAGGTAGGCTATGCACTTCTTTTCCTGTCTCTATTGCCTTCAATATGTCCTGTGAGTGTTAAATTTTCCAAACCATAAGAAGTTTCTACTCTCTCTTTGTGATGCTAAGTGTGCCTTTTTTTTGCATTTCCCCTAAAGCTTTTTCATTGCTCACATGTTCAGACTATGGTATTCTTAGCATCTTTCTGTACTGTTAAAGATCATAAAAAAAGAACTTTCCAAAATTTGCTTTATTTCTTTGGAATAGCCAAATATTAGTCCAACTCCAATTATATAGTTGTCTTAAGTTACTGATTTTATGACCTATTGGTATGTAAAAACGCTGACAGTATGTATGTTACCTATAACCAAGTTTTCAAGGAAAGATTTATGCAAATATTCACAGCCTCAGTCTGACTACACTATGAGAAGAGCTTACTGGAAAAGATACAAAAGATTTGTGTTTCATATAACATCAGGACAAGCTTCAGGAATGCTACAATACTATGTAGACAACTTTTCTGAGTAAGACCACCCATAGAGGAGAACATGATTAAGTACTGTGTGCATGCCATCCCATGCAGCTGTGGCAAGAAATATAAAGGAAAAACAAGTCTAGCAAGACTGCAAGAACACTATAAAGCCATAGCATAAGGAGAAATAGAAAAATCAGGCATGACTGACCATGGATGAAGATGAAATAATAGAGAGAGAATAATCACTATAAAATATGAAGACATAAGCAATCTGCACAAATACTAGGTCACAAAAATCTCTTTAGCCAGGCAAGCATAGACATGAATATAATATGGGAATCAGTAATAGAGAAAAACAACAATAACAGAAATTGTAATATGAACTCTGGTAAAAAAATGATACTGAGACATTAGGTTTTTAAGTCCCAAAAATTAATTCACTGATGTCCCCAAGGACACATAGGGATAAAAGTGATGGTTGAGTAATCCAAAAAGTGATTTGACCCAAAGGGTTGTGAGTTCAATTATCTGGCCACAGCATAAAGAACAAAAACTTGGAGAATTGAGTTACAAATACTGAGACATCAAAAAAAAACAAAAAAAAACTGTGGACTAAAAGGGTTTGGTTTGAAATTCTAGCATATATCACCTGAAGATAGTCAGAGTGTACAATGGCCAAAATGTTGTGAATATGGCAATGAGGAAAACAGTCCAAATGATGTAAATAGGGTAATAGTTACAATACCTCATCTCACAAATATAGACAAATATTTTTAAATCTGGAAGTCTGTTAAAACTGAATTTTAAGCATCTTTCCTTGTTTCTTGTATTATGTAATATTTTATACCGAATTCTGTGTTGGCTACTAACTTCTCCATCCTTGTAACATAAAGATAGACTGTGTGTGATAACATGAAAAATATACAATTGTGATATGTTCATGAAATTTGAACATGAGAGCTCCTATACAGAGTTTTGTATCTGTGTTAAGAACTACTTAAAATGATACACAAAACTTAACAACAATAGTTTAAACATTTATATCATCAGATTTATTAAAACCTGCTAACTCAGAGAATGAATTTTTTTTTTGAAGAGTTGAGCAAAATCTGTTAATTTCTAGTGTTTTTACATCAGAGTTTTGTGTGTGTTCCTGCTCATGTTGCCAACATGCTATAAGCTAAGATGAGATGTTACAGTATGCCCCTTTATTATTGTTTTTTCTTCATGTATATTCAATCATTAAATATATTGTAAACATATGTATTTGATTTTTGGCACAACTGAGGTTAGCTGGTCCACTCATAAAAAAAAGAATACACGTTTTTAGAATCATTATTGTACATCAGCATTCATTCGACCTTCTCTATCCATAAAATTTGTCAAAATTGAGAAATAATTATTTTGTATTTTTGAAGCAGGCTCTGTCCATAATACAAATGCAGTGTCAAATTGAACACTGAATTTTTAAAGAGTTATTTGTATTTTGTTTTCATTTACAAATGTTGATTGATTTCTCTTTTTAACAGTGTTACATAGGAATAAAGTGTCACTGCCAACACTTGAGTTTCAACATAGATTGCAAGTGAGCAAACACAGGTGATCCCATTATTGAATTAAGTGGACCATGTGACCATAGAAGAAAAGCATATATGTAGGAAGTAGCTGACGACTAACAATCTGCATTTCTAGTCTATCCTCTATTACTATGCAGGCCACTATTCTCTACACTATTTACTATACTATTCCTCTATTTGGATAACTATACAAATTACTGTTCAACCAAGTATTATTGAGCAATACTAAATTGCGAAGTGCTATTCAAAGGTGTCTGACACCAGTATTGTTTAACGGTGTACTTTTTTTGTAAAATGATTACAAAGTCTCTACTACAACAAAATTTTGAAAGTCACAAATTTTATTCATTTACATCATGAAAAAAAACATTTATCAAGTACTTATGCGTCATTAATGCTGAAATAAAATTTTCTTGGGAACTTGGAAGTAATAAGAATACATTTTTTTTTTTTAAGCGTTTCACCCCAAGCAAGGCGGGAAGCCACTAGGACGCAAGGGGTTACAGAAGATTTGAAGCAAGATCAGATATGAGCGATAGAAGAAAGGATGAGGAGAAGGATGGTGGATAGATCAAGGCAACTGGAGATGTTGATTAATATTACATTTGAATAGTTGGAGATTATAGCTCTCAGGGAAACTGGAATAGAGAAGGGAGTTCCACAGGGGAGAGGTGCGAGACATGAAGCTTTTGGAGTAGAAGAGATGGCTACATTTAATAGTTTTGACAGTGAAAGGGTGAGAGCGGGATGCCAGCCTCGTAGGGCGCTTGAATTCATGAAGTCTGGGAACCAGCGAATGCAGCTCATCGGAGCAATTGCCATGAAAGTATTTGTAAAAAAGACAGTGAGAGGCAACGGCGTGTCTGTAAGAGAGTGACTGTAGATGAGATGCCAGAACAGGGCCAATTATATTGCATATCCGCCTCTGGAGCCTATCAAGAACCCCGAGGCAAACATGTTATTCTACTTTCACAATTGAATACATGGTAGATGATACTCAGCTTTTGGGCATGTATGTGTTTGTGTGGACATGATTACTAGAGGCTGTAATGTTTTTTGTTGGAGTTATATTTTGAAATTTTGATTTAAGAAATTGTATGAGATAATGGATTACTGGCATAAAAGTTCTTTCATGTTGAGTTTTGGTAGCATTTTAAATGGATTTGGGTCAAGTCACGGCAGTTTGTTAGTATATGCATATAGTTGGTAATTTTTTTAAGATAATGTATTGTTGGTATCTTTACTATAAAAATTGTATCAAACTTTCATAGTGTTTTGTTTTTGCTTGGTGGGTTCACTACTTTCCCAGAGCTAGGACACTAACAGGTGCTACCACACAAGGTCAGGATGGATCTGGGAACAACAGTAATTAAGAGGTTGTTCAATGCTCCTCAAAACATCCCAATCAGAGGCCTTGCTGCAAGATATAGTTTAACATCATACCAAGGACTATATTTATAAATGTTAAGTTTGAAACTGTATCCATGATATTGATAACTACATAATACTGATGTCTTCTGCTTTTTTTCTTTCAGGTTCTTTCTGGGACTGATTCATCTAAGATAAAAGTTAAAACCCCAACTGGCACTCCATTACCAAATGAAAGAGAATCACATGCTGAATGTCCAAAAGAAACTGCTCACGATAAAGGTAAATTGACTCAACAGCTTCCGCTGAGTTCAAAACAGAACATAAAGACAAAAGAATGTACAACAGAAAGGAAAAAAGGAAAACTGGGTGAGAAAAATCAGAGTAAAGATCCAATAGATCCGTCCAGACAAAAAGTTATATTTGAGAACATCAGATCTGATTGTTCTGAAATGAGATTGTTTCTCACGGAAGTTCATGACCACATGCTCTGCCAGAATCGTATGAAGAAAGAAAGTCAACCAGAAATAAAAAACGAAAGTGATTATGGAGCTCAAAATCTGAAAGGCATTCAAAATAAGAAAGGTGTTCAAAATCTGAAAGGCGTTCAAAATGAGAAAGGTGTTCATAGCATGACATATAAAAACTTGATAGAACCCCTCTCAAGTTTTTCATGTGATTCACCCAAAAAAGTAGAAACCAAACAAGACACAATTCATTCTGATCAATTAGTCGGTAAAAACAAAATGAAAGAGGATCATTATGCTGGGTGTTTTAACAAGCTGCTTGTACATTATACAGATCTTTTCCCCCAAACTAATTAGCTTCCTTTTGATGAAGATTACTAGCTTAAGCCGAAATAAGCATCAGTTTGAGTCACAAGGCATAAAAAAATAGTTACTAAATATAGTTATGGTACATTTAACTTTATATAATCATCATGTGTCAAAACAAATTAATTTTAAGTCGATGCACTTAAAAGGGTTTGTCAGTGGTCTTTTTTATAACTGGGATCATCATAGGTTTCAGATCTTTCAATATCCTTTCCATTTTAAGTCTTTGTTTAAAAACAGTATCATCCCATGCAAGTCAGTAAAGCTACTAAGGCACGAGCTATGGAAGAATTAGGAACAGAAACATTAATAATGTGCAGGAAGAGGAAAGAGTAATTAGGAGGACAGTAAATTGTGATTAACATTTTAAGATTTAAATTTTTGCACATTAAAGTTGACTGGACAGCATGGAGCCAGAAAGGGGAAAATAAACTGTTAGCATGGAATCTACGGTTACATCTAGCCAGCTCAACTGTAAATTGATGAGATCTTGACACTAGTGTAGTACTCTGCTTAAATTCAAAAAGTCTTGGCACTATACTACAGGGATCAATCAAACAATTACCATGAAAGTAATTATAAAAAAAGACATGGAGAGGTAACCTTAGGTCAGGGGAAAAGTGACTGAAGCCAAGCCACCAGATCAAGACCAATAATATTACAAAGTCTTTGGATTTTATCAAAGAGCTCATGGTAAATATCAGGGGCACTGGACCAAATGTGGCATCAATATTCTCAGCTTGGATGAACAGTAGACTTATAGATTTGTAAAATAGATTCCGGAGAGAAAAATTGTCTTGTAAGACACAGTGAATCAAATTTCTTAAAAAAAATGTTAATTTTAAGTGAATGTTTTAATGTTTACATTCTTTATTTGTATATCAGATGATTCAGATCAGAAATGACATGTCATGCCACAATGGAATTTGTATAATGGTGAAAAAGTGCCAAGAAAATGTTTTGGCTTTCAATGTCATTTGTGAGGAAACTCTGCTATCTCTATGGCATGAAGATTCTGAGGATGACCACATAAAACCAATCTTCTTAAGCAGTGTGTGACTTCAATTTCAAAATCAAACATCTACTTGTAAAATGAATATAATTAAAAATCTGGCCGAGACTGATTCTGTTATTTTCAAACTCCATGACCTTGCAGAAAGGCATAAATCCAATTTATCCTGCAGTGTCCTTTCAAAATCTTACCATAATGACTAGATGGTAAACAGACAGAAATAAGAGTAACTAATTCTCCAATAGAAGCAAAAACAGATGCAATATCCTTGTTTGCTAAATTTGGGAATTAAAAGCCAGTAACTTGTGTAGTATTTTCAGTTTACTACAGAAATAAATATATTATTACACAACATGTATGTCTTGTGACATCTTGCATCTGATACACATGACTCCATTGCATGCTTTATTTACATAGGTGCAAATACACTTGGGAAAGCTATGAATCCATCTCTCCACCCCCAGCAGATGTGGTTTAAATAAATGGTAGGAATCGTATCATTGTCATTTCCACAAAATTGTTTAAATACAAAAAAAAAAACATACAATCCAAAATATGCTTTGGCTTGAAATAACCTACAAAGGGTTGATAAGCCATAAAAAACAATCAATTAACCATGATTTTATTTAAGGCAAATTTTTATGATGTCATTAATTAACAATAATATATTTACACAGTTTTGTTTTTAATTTATATTATTTACACATGGACTATTATCCTCATCCTTGTTGTTGCTATTACAACATTTTGGCAATTGTGCCCCACCTCTGACTTTCAACAGATTTATATCAATCTGGGTAACCTACAACCTAAAACATAGCATCCATAATAAACCAACTAACAAAAATGATTTTGAAACTTTCTATTCTCATCACAACAAAATAAAATCCTGAATAATCATTGGATTCTATTTAAGAACACTCAGAATTTGTAACCCTCACTATTTACATGAAGAGAAGCATATCAAAAACACTTAAGCTTTTTCAGTAGCCTAATTATTTCATATTCAAAGTGAAACAAAAGGCTTATAAAATATTTGAAGATAGAAAAGTAGTCCTTCCTGACAAACCAAATGAATCAAAATATATTGTTATACCCAACAATTCTATCACAACTACACTTGAAAAAAAATTCATCTAAAGTCAACATAAAATTTTTTTACATTATGTTGAAAACAATACAAGGTTTAATATAAAACAAAATAAGGTCAAACATGAAATTTCAATTTAAAACTCAACATCACCATTCCCTTGTGTGCATATGTAGTTGCATCAACATAAGCATTATTTTAGTCTGATGAAGTCCTGAAGAACAAAATGCATCATGCAAAAAAATTTTTCTACTTTGTCATAGTTTTTCTTTGAAATTGTTCTTGATATATAAAGATTTGTATATTGTTTACTCATATATATATATATATATATGTGCGTGTGTTTTTGCAGGCTGTATAATAGGATCTGAAGTAAATGTGAAGACAGTGAGACAAGATGGAAAATCTTTTTTATTAAAAGATGTTTCACTGGAGTTTAAAATGAAAGAAAGACAAAATGGTGTGAGGAAAGAAAGCCGTGGGATCGCTGAGGATAAGTGGTTATCATGAATTAATTATCCTAACTAATCACCTCTTAATGTCCAGAGGCACAATGAAGTACGGGATAGCAGGTTGGATTTAGGAATTGGAAAGCCGAGTTCTAATTCCAGTTGAATATTTTACATTCACTTATGTGCTAATAACCTTGGGAAAGGTATGAATCCTCCTCTTCTCTCCCCAGCTATGGGTAAATAGCAGGAAAGACTGAGTTCTATATACTTGGATGCCAACTGGTCAACTGCAGAAAGAAATGGCAACCTACTGAGGAAAAAAATCAGTCATGTATCAAAAGATAGATGATCACCTAAGTGTGTATCATGCATGGCACATAGCTGAATGTCCAGACTTTGAGAGTGTGTGTTTGGCTGTTTGTTTCATAGAAATCTGTAAGGTATTGCTGGATTTTAAATCAGAGATCCCAAGCACCCCACCACATTTTTGTCTTTCTTTCATTTTAAACTGAGGAAAGCCAAAGAGAGGATATACTTCTCTAGTGAAACACATCTTTGATAAAAATTTCCCACTTTGTATCAAAAGTAATTTAAGCTTACAAAACTTATCACAGGTTGACATGGAGTTGAGATTTTTCATGCATCAGCAACCAGACAAGGATTGATTTTATAATCATTTGTATGTTGGCTTGGAAGAGTAGTGACATACACAATGAATAAATCAAAAGAAATCAGTCTTCATAACAATCCAAACAATTTTTTTACATATGAAAAATTCTTTTCAAAACATAAAAAGTAAATGACATAATTTTTCAGTTGACCCAATGAATATATATGAGTGTTTCTAAATTCTTCTAATAACTAACAACATATTTTCTTGCTTATTAGATACTTTTTTCAAATAAATTAAATTTGTTTTTCCTTGAAAAAGTCTACAGTGGACAAAATGTGTTAGCTAAAACTACATACAGTTTTCCATTGTCTTTTTTCCTTTATACATATTGCCTTTTTCTACAGATTAATTCTGAGAATTTTTTTTACATACATATAATATTCAGTACATGTACATATTGGTAAAATGAAGTTTGGAGTAATTTACATTTCTTACCTTACTGCCATTAAAAACAAAACCCAAACCAATATGAACAAATAAAAGAAATTGAATTATATATGTGTTGTAGCATACCTATGGATGATAATGGCTATGTCCCCATTCACATAAATATAGTAGTAAATACAGTAAGTTGATCTGCGTTCAGAGATTCATTGTGGAATTCACTTGACTCACTTCTTGCAGTTGATTACTTCTTCTACACCCTGCTGGTGAATCTTATATGTGTTGTTCTTGTCCTAAGTATTATCATTCATTACCAACCTTCATGTGATTATTCTATTCAGTCACCTTCCCTAGGTTACAACAATATGGTAGCAGGAATTTGGGATAATTTATTCTTTATTTGCATAAGTTTTTCATTTTACAGTGAAAATAAGACTGAATTAAATTTTAAGTCAATTTCCAATGATAATTGTCCATGGCTATCAGTGAATTACCAATATAAGTGCTTGATTGAATTATATTTAGAAATCTCCAAGAAGCCAATAGTGCTTTTGTTTTACATTTTATGGTTACTTTACCTATGAACCGAATCTATAGTTGTATATGTAATAAATTTATTGTCATAATTATATTGATAACTCAGTCATTTTACTGTTTTATCATTGTGATGCCAAATAATTGGTGAAATACTTGGGTACTTATATTGTTAAATAATAGTTTAGTAGACTATTATTTTTAGGGAGAATTATATCTTTGCTCAGACTTCCTGAGGTTGACCTTTGAGGACAGATGGAAGACAAAACAAAAAAAAGTTGATTTTGATTGGCTGAGCCAGTGTGAGAAAGATAGAGAAAGGGTTTTTAGTGAGTTGGTTCTTACACATCAAGGAATGTAGATGTGATCTCTTTCATGTCTCCCCAGTCAGGGAGTGTGACCCTACTGGATAGTTAGAAAATGTGAACATCAACATGATTAATAAATAGTTAAGTTAAAATTCCCTGTGTTGAAGTTCTTTTATCTCTTGACTCAAAACAACTAGCAATCAACAGCTGCGGAAGAAGAATTCACCTTTATTATAAAATTGATGTTGTCCCAAGACCTCCACCAAGGGGCTATACAAAATAATATTTTGTTGAAATATAAATGTTAGAATTTACTGTTTGCTGAATTTCAAAGTGATTCAAAAACAGCTAAAATTAAACTGTTTATATTTAATTTATATAACTTGTTTCCATTAATTTATTTTTTGTTGATTCATAATTCTTTCATTCAAATTTTGAAATCTTTAAAAAAGATTTTTCTTTGGTTTGTGGTCCTCTAAGTTTTTAAAGATTTTTTGTTGATTTATGATTCTATTCAAATTTTGAATATTTAAAAATCTTTTTCTTTGGTTTGTGATCCAAGTTTTTAAAATATTTTATTTTTGTTGATTTATGATTCTTCTATTCAAATATCCAAACTGTTTCTCAATTCACTTTTAATGTTTTTTCCACTTTTAATTAAACTTTTTATATTTTCATCATGAAATTAATTTGTAACACTTTACATTTTTTATTGATATTAAAATCAATATTTTCTGAGAACATTTATTGTATAAAATTAATTTAATTCTTAATGCACAAAATTAAAATTATGTTTTGTAATATTAAATCATTTTTCTTTGCATAATAAATTTGTTTCTTTTAAAAGAAACATTATCATTTGTTTTCCAGTACTTTAAAAAAAAGACAATATTCATCATGAAAAATATTCCCATTTTTTTTGTTTTTTTCATCTTTCTCAACTTGAGTTGACCCATTTATTTTTGAAATATCAAATAAAATATAGAAGCTGAAACAAGAACAATCTACTGATGTAGATCAGTGTTTTCTAACCTGGGTGATATTGCCCACCAGTGGACAATGAGGATGTCAACAGAAAATGGTGGGCAGTATATGATTTTGAAGATTATAAAAGGTATTTCAATATATTCTAAAAAAAAAAAAAAAAATATTGAAAAGGAGATATGCAAAGAACTGGTATATAAAAAAAAAATAAAGAAAAAAAACAAAAGAAAAAAAAAGACAGGAGGCTAAGGGTGAATAACTTGGTCACATTCTTAGATAAGATATAAATAACCTTATAAACAACAAATATCTTGATATCTTTTATAATTTTCAGAAAGGTCATTAACATTCAAATCGTTCATCAAATGAAATATATGTATATATATATATATATATATATATATATATCAGATGAGGGAAAACCAAGTACAATAAAAAAAATATTCACTGAATTTTTATTAGTTGCCTGTAGTGTATATTCTTTTATAAATTATAAACAAAAATCATTCCATTTTTTTTGTCAACAATGATCATAAAACTAAATAATAGACATAGTTTTCAATTGTCAAATTTGCTTTTATTTATTCTTACATAAATATAAAGCAGTATTTATTTGTCAGCATTATTTGTTATATAGGTATATTTTTTAATACATTTTTTTTCAGTTTAAAATTATTGACATGGTATAAATTTATATAAATTTGTCTCACTAGATTAATTACAACAAAAATAGTGAGTTCAATCTTCATTTTTTTATTCCATACTTTTAACCTTGTGTCATATAATAAAATACTTACAAAAATAATTATTTTATAAAGTGTTTTTAATAAAAAAAGTTTTTTACAAAATTTTTTGAAATTTTTTGAATATTTATTATGTAGGTATATTAGAAAAAATTTCCATGTGAAAGCTGGAATGACAAAAAAAAAAAAAAAAATAAAGAAAGAAAAAATGTGACAAAACCTCAAAGATTAAATAAAAGGGCTCTATTGAAAGTTTTTTTTGTTGAAGAATTTACCCAGATTGCTAGAAAATGGAGAAACAAGAAAAAAAAGAAGTCAAAATGTTTTGATAACAACAATAAAGAGGAGTCAAGTTATTTAAAACAAGAAGTTGTGGAGGGCTATGTCCTGAAGTAATATAGAATATGCAAGAAGATTGCTGCAATATGTGTAATGCCTTTTCAAAATGAAGAATGTAAGTTCATAAATCATACATTATTTTACTTTCCACAGATTTACTAAGATAGAAATTTGACATTGTTATATCCAATACTTTGAGACACAGATAAAAAATGACAAATCAAACATATGGATATTAGTTATTGATTTCACAAAAACTCCATAGACCATTTTGTAAGAGAAACCTTTTAAAAATAAATTCTAAATGAATCTCATTAGCTGAACCCAAGTCATTAATGACTGTAAATAAAGGAGAAGACTAAAAGTTTTACAAGATGAGATTTCTTTTTATCTGTTTCTTCTTCAAAATTTATGTATAAAATGATAAAAATACAGAATCATAACCAAAAACTGTACATAAAATTTTAAGAAGCTGCATCATTTGATTTTTTTTAACAACCAAAACGGATATCACATGTAGCTGAAGAGAAAAATAATACCATAATCAAGATGCTTACGTTTCCACGGTACTTAAAAGTTGGACGGAAGGAATCAAATAAAAGGGGGGAAGGAGGAATAAAAACATATGAAAATAAATGAAACCTATTTTACTGAAAAAAAGATTTTATAACAAAAACATAATTTTTGGTCAATAAAGCTGAATGTTTCCATGAATAAAACATCTAAATATACCATTAAACAATCATGATCTCAATAAATATTAAAAAATCAAATGCATAAATTGAGAAAAGCTGAACAAATAACAGTCAATGAATGCACAATGTTTCCATATAAAAAATGGATATCAATTATTTTTACCAAATGAGATAGAAAAAAAAAATGAACAAAACTTGGTTCAAATCAGCACCAAATTCAATACACAGAGTCCTGAAGAAAAAGCCTAACTCAATAAACCTTGGTTTTTCAGTCAGTGAATGCTAAATATTTCCACATCATATTTCAACAGCTCATATTACTATTAGATGTGAGGAGAACAGATACAACACTTTTATCCTAGCATTATACAAACAAGGAAAAAAAAAAAAGGTAATTAGACATTCCAACCACAATGAGAAAATGAATGTCAAATGTTTCCTTATAAGGAAATGGATAATATTACCATTGATTAAGAACAAAAAAATCATAATAAAATTGAATTTTCTTAATATAATTTAAGCATTGACAAATTTAGAAAAAATTTTCATGAAATTTTGCTATGAAGTGAATCCAGAGATGTAAAATATTCGCATTACAAAAGATTAAATTTTTAATATGTGGTAAATTTAAACTGGAGAAACTTGGATCTGTGTAAAAAAGAATTGTTTTAGCTGCTGATATTTGTTTTAAAAACATGGCAAAATAGTATGGCCCACACAAGAAGAAATTTGATTAATGCAAATAAAACCTAATCTAATGCCATTTTTTGACAGTGGAATTATTTTTTTTTTAGATGTATGTATAAACAGAAAACACAGATAAAATTTTTTTAAGATAGATCTATATTTATATTAGGACATGAGCAATCATGAATCTTGACATATTCTTTATTATCTCGAAAATGCCATTAATTATTGATATAATGATTAAAATGTTAATTTGTATATTTTTTTTTTCCACAAACTGTTTCCTTCTTAAAGATTTATGAAGTCCAGCATATATTGAAATTTTTATCAAACTTTGAAAAAAATGGATTATTTTTGACGTATAAATAGGAAATAGTTTTAGTGTTAAAAATGGAACAGATTAGTTATAGACATTTTCAGTTAAAAAATTTCAAATACGAAAAGCTGATAATCATAATGCAACACAAACATCAGTCATGACATATTTTTATATGTGATCTGCATTTGAATTTAGGCAATGTTCAAATATCTATATACATTAAAAAAAAAAAAAAAAAAGAAAAAGTTTTTCAAAAATTTACAAAAAACAGTTATTTTTGATGACAACATTATATCACAGATTCCAATGTATTCTCCTTAAAATATTTATTATTTTTAAAAGTGAAGATTATAATTTTTATAAAACCTAAACATGAAAATGGATTTTGACATATTTTATTCTTGGTAATTTTGAGTTGTTAGCAAACACTCATTGTTTTTTGTAATTGATATGAATAATCATTGTCTTAATCATAATGCTAATTTACAAAGTAAAGACAAAATCATATTATAGATCAACTATATAACATCGAAAACAAAACTCATGAAGATAAGATTCATTAAAATAACACTGTAAAATTCTAACAGGATATAAATCGATAATATTCAAATAGTAAAACAAAATTTTGTAAATCTGAATAGTAATCAATTCAAGTGATCATTTAGATACCAATTTTTTATATATATTATTACCTTTACCAGCACAAAAGAAATAAATGAGATCACTTTTGTTTGCTCTCTGGTGATCCGTGTTCAAAAATTCCAGTGTCAGTTTTGAGATGTCAATGAACAAAAAAATTTTTTTGATTAGTACAAATATCATTATCACTTAAAAATCTTTGTTGTAAGTAGATGGATTGGTAATACAAATTACAAATATTTAAATTTATTTTGAACAATACTGGTGTCAGATATGTAATTTTGAATATAACCAACAAATATAATGTGAAATATAAACAGTAATCTGAATAGTGAATAGCAGTCCATATAGTGAAACAATGAAATAAAAGATTGAATAGTAATTTACAAAAAAAAATAGGAATGGTAATCCATTAGACATCACGAAAGTTTGTATATATGCATTTCAGAAAAATTATGGTAATAAAATTCAGGTTAATTAAATTGTTAATAATGGGATTTCCTGTGTTTGCTCATTGGTGATCTATGTTCAAACTCAAGTTTTCAAAGTACATATTTTTAATTTTTAATTATAAAGAAATAGAGACATATATTTATTCCTATTAGCAATATAGATAAACATATTAGGCCTGATTTATATATTAAATTAGTTATTTGCAAAAATATTTTTATATTTACAAGATGCTAAAAATATGTGAACCAATTTGAAATATTTGTTATTTACCTTTTTATAAAGAAATAAATGTTACAATAAATTATTTTTTTATTTGCAATTTATAAAAATGTTTGAACAAGAAACTTTAAATAAACACATAACAATGAATGGCTAATTATAAATGTTGAAAATGGACATTTCCTGTGATTTCATTTCACTTACATATATTTAAATGAAAAATTTACATGTTTAAATATATTTTTATAAATTTTTTTTTTTTTAAGCATTTCACCCCAAGCAAGGCGGGAAGCCACTAGGACGCAAGGGGTTACAGAAAATTTAGAGCAAGATCAGATAGGAGTGATAGAAGAAAAAGGATGAGGGTAGTGGATAGATCAAGGCAACTGGAGATGTCGATTGACATTACATTTGAATAGCTGGAGATTATAGCTCTCAGGGAAACAGGAATAGGGAAGGGAGTTCCACAGGCGAGAGGTGCGAGACATGAAGCTATTAGAGTAGAAGAGACGGCTACATTTAGGAGTTTCGACAGTGAAGGGGTGAGAGCGGGATGCCAGCCTCGTAGGGCGCTGGAACTCATGACGTCTGGGAACCAGCGAATGCAGCTCCTCGGAACAATTTCCATGAAAGTATTTGTAGAACAGACAGAGGGAGGCGACAGCATGTCTGTGAGAAAGTGACTGTAGACGAGACGCCAGGGCAGGGCCAACCATATTGCATATCTGCCTCTGGAGCCTATCAAGAACCCTGAGGCAAACAGAAGGGGCACCAGACCATATATGGCAGCAATACTCCATGCAAGGGCAAATTGTGGATTTGTAGATCTGGAGGATCGACTCCGGGGAGAAAACTTTCCTGGCGCGGCTCAGGGAGCCAACTTTCCTTGCGGTGGACGAGGCAATTGACTCAATGTATTTATTCCATATCAGGTCAGCAGTCAACGTGACACCGAGAAGCCGCGGAGAGTTGCTCTCGAGAAGTTGAGCGTCAGACATTATAATGTGGGGAAGGGAAGGATCTCTGTGGTGATTAATAGAGAGCAGTTTTGTTTTGAAGCGTTGAAGTTGACCAGCCAATTCATGCCCCAGTTCACAATCGATTGGAGGTCCTTTTCGAGACGCACGGCCAGGTGAGTTTTGTCAGCGAGACTAGATTTGTTTTTTGAGGCAGGAATAAATTGTGGTGTCATCCGCGTAGATGCCAACTTGGGAAATTTATGGCGTCAGGAAGGTCATTTATGTAGATAAGGAATAGAGTGGGGCCTAGGATGGAGCCTTGAGGAACACCTGCGTTCGTGGGATAGGAACTGGAGGAGAATCCGTTGAGAACGACCTTCAATTCACGGTTTGACAGGAATGATTGTATTAGGTTAAATAATCGACCCGTAATGCCATAACCCTGGAGCTTGCGAAGAAGGCCGGCATGCCAAACCCTATCAAATGCTTTGGAGATGTCTAGTGCCACGGCTCGGGCTTCCCCGTTATTTTGGAGAGTTTGGTAGACTGTTTCAGTGATGGCTGTAAGCACATCGGCTGTAGATCGGGCAAAGCGGAAACCATATTGCTTGTCTGAGAGCAGATTATGGGATGTGAGGTGGTTAACCACCCGGTATTGATTAGGGCTTAAAGATTTTGCCGAAGAGGGGAAGGAGACTGATAGGACGGTAGTTGGAAGGGTCAGAGGGGTCGCCGGAGTTCTTGAAGACAGGAACGATCGAAGAGGACTTCCAGCAGTCAGGAAAACAAGATTCCTTGAGGCAGTAGTTATATAGTTTAGAAAGGGCGGGCGCCAGTTCAGGCGCGCATTTCTTCAAGACAATGGCTGGTATCCCATCTCCACCACTAGCCTTGTTGGGATCTAAATTGGAGATAATGCCCAGTACCAAAGTTGGGGTTATGTTTAACCCACTCAATATGGCCTCAGTTCTAAGAGGGAAGTCGGGTATGGGTACACCGGAAGAGAAGCGTCGAGTTGAATGAAAATTTCCGAGCAAAGCAGCATTCAGCCTTGTCGGCAGAGGAGGTCAGGACTTCGAACTGGTTGAATAAAGGAGGTATAGAGGGTTTGCAATTATTCAATACGCTCTTGCAGAGACGCCAATAATCTTTGGAGCCAAATTTGCGAGATGCAATACGTTCCTTCATCCGAGCCGCAAATAGTGACTTAGCATCGTTGAGGACACGCTTACACTCGTTACGGGCGGAGGCAAAGAGACGTCTATTGCAGTCAGACATGTCGCTACGGTATAGGTGGAAAGTAAAGTGGTTCTTATGGGCGATGGCGGCTGAGCAAGCAGCGGAGAACCAGGGGGAGGAGCGCGACTTGACCCTATATTTCCTTGATGGGATGAAAGCGTCGATTCCAGCTTTAACCCAGGAAGAGACCTCAGAAGCACATTCTTGGACGGGGAGCTTAAAGACTCCATCCCAGGGGACATCGCGGAGGAAATCATGGAACGCGTCCCAGTCAGCTCGTTGATAATAGAACGAAGTTCTAGTAGGGTAGGAGGTTCTTTATAGGGGGTGGAGTTAAAGGAGATGTTAACTGATACTACTGCATGATCAGAGTTACCAAAAGGGCAGAGCAGATTTGAGGCGCTGCAGGATTCGGGGATGGAGGTAAAACACAGGTCGAGTAGAGAGGCTTTACCTTCCCGGTTGAAGGCAAAACGAGTGGGGAAGTTAACTATCTGTGTGAGGGAATGGGAGATTGAAAAATTAAGCGTTTGAATGCCTGCATGGTCAGTAGTAGCATTCTTAAGCCACAAGGTGTGATGGGCGTTAAAGTCACCAAAACACAAAAATGTGAGCAAACGGGTGGAGGGAGAGAGCCTTGTCTATGTTGTCAGAAATGCTATCAAGTATCTCACAGTCTTGAGAGGATGGAGAGCGGTAAAGGAAGAAGAGATAGCTTACCGCATTGAGAAGAGAGAGACGGAGACACATGTATGACTGGTCAGGCGATTCGAGAGAGGATTCTCTGGCCAGAGGGAGATGTTCCTTGACGTAAACACCAAGACCGTGCATGTGGGTTAGAGAGTTTTTTCTGAGGAGAGGAAGATAGCCGGGGATCGAGAGAGATCAGAAGAGGGGATAGATGAGACAAGGTTTGTCTCACAGAGAGCCAGTATATCCGGGCCGTTTGCAGTGAGGAAAGATTCCAGACTGCAGAAGTTTTGTCCTAATGCCCCGGATGTTGGAGAACGAAATGTTGAGGGGTTTAGGTGTTTTTTGATTGAATGGTTTGGTAGGGTAAATTTTCGGTTTTGTAACTCATGTTGGAATTTTGATTAAAAGATGAGAATAGAGGTAAAGAAAACAGACAGTTTCGACCGTGACGCGGGCAGAGAGGAGTTGGCAAAATCTGCATCATTATGTGGCCTCAGGGCTGCCCACTGGAGGTGACTTAGGGACACCTTTCCATGCGCGACATGGCATTTTACAAACACCACGGTATTATACAACTGTTGATCAGAGCAGCTGTCAAGAAATTTACCAAAGTTATTTTTCTATTTACCAGTCGGAAACAGCAACCAGAGAACTGTCAACCGTGTACCCTCAGAATGAAGAGATGTTGCCACAGACTGCACACATCACGGGAGAAACAGACCTGCACTAATACAGAGGCCGGAGAGAGAAAAGAGTATAGGGAACCCCTTCCTAGATAAGAAACAATAAACAAGTTTCTACTCATGTCCAATAGAAGGGGAGGAGTGTTGACCGGGAAGTAGGGAAAGGGACTATTAAATATTTACAGATAACCCATACATGACATTAAAGGATATTATTTTGATAACATGATTCACACAGATAATCATAACAGGAAATAATTAACTGACTAATGTTATATACATATATAGTATAAAGAGAAAAAAAATACTTATACATATTTTTACACATGTATACAAAAACAATTAAAATCCAATGTATTTTGAAAATATCAATATAAAATATTTAATTACATTTAATCAATTCACAAAAGTCATAAATTTAACATTGAAAAAAAAAAATCATTCCAGATCTATTCAACATATAAAGAACCCATCTAGTAAAAAAATAAAAACTCAAAAAAAAAAAAAATAAATTGATTCTCTTTCCATATAAACGCATATACATGTACGCATCAAAAAAGCATTTTCATGTTTTATATACAATACTTTAATATACACATTGCAGTTTAAAAAGCATGAATATGAAATATTAATTATTCCAAAACAAAAATGAAAAATGTAATTCAATATTAAAGAAATTATAGCTATTTTTAAAAATAGGTTTAGGCTTTTCTTGTCAAAAATTTAAAGACTAGTTCATCATGTCTATTTATCAATATTGATTTTTTATGCATTGATTATGATTTTGCAAATTTCAAATGAAAAATATATATATATATATATATTTGAAAATCTCTTGTAAGTAATCCAAGTAGATGAAATTTAACATAAAATATTAAAAAAAATCGATAAATATTTCAATTCAATAAATTTATTATAGAGCATATAAATGAATTTTTAAAAAATTTCAATTTTATATTTCAAAAATGGCCATTTCAAATGTTGGATAATAAAAGTTATAATTTTGCCTTCTGTATACAAAAACGTTTTAAAAAAATTAACTTTTCCAAGCAAACGTTTAATTTGATACAATGATATTGCAGATATCGGGATCATGGCGAAATGGCAATTTTAAAAACAGGAATTTTTTTGAGTTTCAAATATGTAAAACACATAATATATATATAATATATTGTCGACTTTTAAAATTCGATTTTTAAGGTCAAACACATCAGTTCTGAAACCGACAAATTCAAACAACAGCACATATATTTCCAATAATGGTGATTTTGCATTTTTTCCATTCACTTTCAAAAGGGCCGGAATTACAATGGTGTAGAAAATGTTAAAATTATAATTTATAAACGATTCGATCCACAAAATGACTAATCAAAAAATGTTGTTTTTTCTATATACCTATTGCCATTCAAGGCTATATAACCCAGTCTGCCCTGCTTTTTTTTTATAGAAACATTTAAATTAGAAAAAAATTTTTTTTCGTTTCACCTTTGATTAAATTATTACAAACATTTTTGGTGTAATGGATATTTTTTTTGGAAATAATTATATATATATATATATATATATATATATATATATATATATATATCACATCAAAAATTTTCTTATTTTTTTTGGAAGGTTCTTTATTGTTACATCTTTTTTTTTTGGTCAAAATATTTCGTCCTGTAAAAAACAAATCCTAAGCAAAATTTGAATCTTCAAGTTGAAATTCGCATAAATTCTTTTTTTGCTGACAACCATGTTCATTCAGTCTTTTTACAATTCTATGTTAAGTCCTTTCTTCTTTTTTTTCCCTTCTCAGTCTTTAAAAAAATTAAATCTCTTTCTGTGTCTGAATCAACACTGTGTCATATCTCAATATATCTGATTTTGTTGAAATTGTGGCACAATAATTAATATACAAATTTCTTCTTTCATTCAAAAAATTTTTTACATTTTTTAGATTGATTAAATCCAAAAAAACAAATTTTATTTTTTTTTCAGTCTTTTTTCTTTACTTCACATTTCTTTATATTTTTTGTAATTAAAACTTTTAAAAATATAAAGTGTTTACAACACCTTTGCTAAAATAATTCGCCCTATTTTATATATATATTTGAATATATATATAATAAATGAATCAATAAATGTATATGTCTGAAATGCTTTAAAAATGCTTATGTTTACATTGTCATGAATAAAAACATTTATAGACATGAACCAAGTTTGATGAAAAATTTTTTATGTCCATTTATAGCTTAATAGCGTCGTTTTAAAAACCCTTATTTTTTTATATTTTACCTTTCAAATACAAAACAAAATGACAAAAAAAACCTTTTTCTTATTAATTCCAATTTAAATCGTAATCATTTTCAAACACCAAATGGCATTCATTTCGGCAGATATCAAAGAAATGTGTTATTTCCCATAATATATCTGCTCAAAAAAAAAAACTAAATAAACGGATACAAATAAAATGGAAGGAAAAAATTTTAAATGTCATAAAATAAATAAATTTCAGCTGCATTATTTTTTTTTTATTCGTTGAAACAATAAAAAATAAAGGATGAAATTAATTACTAAGAATAATTAATAATAATATAATTGTCCCAATAAAATTTAAATTTCCGGTTAAATGGATGATGAAATTTAAAACTTATTTTCCTAAAAAAAACATTTGAAGAACAGAACCAAACAAACGTCTATCAACTTGTAAAATGTAATGAAATTTAGTAACAATTTCAGGGGCCAAAATAATGTCCGATTAGGAAAATATTTTTAATATAATAGAATTAAAAATATATTTTCATTCGTAATGATTAAATTTTCTCTTCTTTAATTTTATATCAATCTCAGACAGACATTTTACCAAAAAAAACATTTATAAAGCCAGTATCTAAAACATGAAGCAAGAAGATATGCGTGTATTTTGTTTACGAGTTCAAGCTTTATAAATACTTCTAGATGACAATGATATATATATAAAGAATTTTTACACTTTGTAATTATATTTTTCCTAATATATATATATATATATATATATATATATATAGATATAGATAGATAGATACACAGATAGATTTATATATATATATGTATATAATTTAAAATATATGTATATTGTAAATTTTCCATGGAATTTTTGAAGACAATTTTTTCCAATAATTTAAAAAAAGTCATTAAATGCAAGCAGCCTTTGTGGTAAGATTCATCAATATCGGAGATAGAGATGGAACGTTATATATTAATAATATTGTTTTTTTCTTAACTGGCAGTATTTCCGTCATACTGATTTCGAAGTTATATGGTATACATAAAAATATGTTATATACTCTTCAAAATGATTCCAATAAAAAAATTGATATTTATCGATGTTTTTTGTATGTATATATTTAATATGTGCTATTTTTTTTTTTTTTGCATGATAACATGTGAAATTTTTACTTTTCTTCTCCTTCCCTTTTTTTTTATTTTTTCATTTATATATTTTGAAAACTATTCCTCACCTTTAATGTTGATAATCTGTTTACTGCTAATTTTGTGGTTTTTTTAATATCTTTTTATTGTTTTTGACCATAATATAAGGTTACATTTAAAATTTTTGCCTATAATGTATTTATTGCTTCTGGGGTCGTGTGTTTCACAATACATTATTGAATGATCCATTTTATGGATATATATATATATATATATATATATATATATATATATATATATATCAATATATATATAGTTTTACAATTAATAGTATAATATTTTGATGTTTATATTGCATTTTTATAGATACACCCATTCAAGTAAAAAATAAGTAAAATAACACATTAATATGAATATATAAATACGAAAAAAATTGAGAAATTTCAAAAAAATATGTCCTCGAACTATAAACTCATTTATTTATGTGCTTTTAATATTTCAATACTTGAAGTGTCTGGTTTTAAAGTGAAATTACTGTTTTAAAAAAAAAAATTGTTTAACCCTATGGTGTAATATATTTATATATATATATATATATACCATTTATTTAATGTTGTGTGTAAGTGTGTGTTTGTGTATGTGTGTGTGTGTAATATATGTTGTCATTTGTTTGTGTTAAGATTTTATAAGAAATAATGATTAATTATAATAAATTTATTTATATAATAATAATTATATATATGTTCCATCTTCAGATTTAATTCAAATAATTATATTGAAGTTTTCTTCTCTCTTTTGAAACATGAGACCTCTTATGTAGCGTGTTGGAATCATATTTTTAAATAAATAATTATATTTATGCTCTACTTTTGTATTGAGCACTATTTTTAAAAATAATAAAAAAAAATACTAAAGAACTTTGGATTATTTACCTAACGAGTTCTTTCCAAACTCTAAAAATTAATGAATTTTATTATTTTTTTTAATCTTGCCTGAGGGGCACATTTTCTTTCTTAAGTTTTCTCAATTATGCAGACTGTTAGATGAAATACTGTTGGAAATAAATGAAGCATCTACTCAAATATAGTTAACCAATAAAAATAACATTTGAAATGATAAATATATTATTATTACTAACAGACATTACCTGTTCAGAATGCTGAAAAATTCTCAGGTCAACACACTAAAAAAAAAAAAAAAAAGAAAGAATTTTAACCATTCCTTGTTAATCCTACTTCAATTTTCATTAAATGAAGCCATAAGAAAAAAAAACTCTGCCAGTCCTAATTATATGTTGGTAACTAATAATTTTTCTAGTTGTTCGCTCTTTCTTATCCATTTTTTTTTCATCCCACTTTGTATATTTAACTAAATTTTTAGTAATATTTTTTTCCTTTGTTTTAAACTTTCTGCTCAATATTTGGCACAGTATATGTGCATGCTAACATCTGTATAAATGTCTATTCTATTGTGGGTCATTGAGGTTTTGGAGTCTATCCACTTTCCATGGAAGCGGATAATGGCAGTTATACTAGGTTAAGACTTTAGAAATTCACTGCTGTTTCACTTTCCCTGTCCATATACCACTGTCTGATCCATAATGGTTCTCCTTTGTAAGCCCGAATTATTATTTTTATTTTTTCTCCTTGAATAGATAACCTGCCCTTTACAGGCCCCCACCCCTGGAACCATCTAATATACTAATTTAAATTGAGATAGGGGATGCACATGTATCGCTGTGCAACCCTCCTCACCTCTTCTCTCACTGGGTCTCTTTGTCCTTAAGTACATGAGTGAGCTTGTCTAATTATCTTTATTTATCAGACTGGTACAATGTTCCAACAAGTTTGGCTGCCTTGACTTCTGGGCAGATGCAGCATGTCCAGTTGGTGTATCATGCATATATTTTCTTTCCTGGATTGATTGTCCCTTCATTAAGAGTGCTGGAGGTAGAGGTTTTCTGGGTTTTGGCATTATCTGCCTGATTTTGTGCAACCCTGAAGGAGGATATCCTATAAGCAGGCATATAATATCAGGGCTATTGTACTGCCATTTTGTGAAAGACTGATGTCATGATGAAGGTTACTGCTATGGCTGTATCTCTCTCCAAGTTATATATACATGCAACTACTGTGGTTCTGTCTTTCTCTCTGCCTACCAGTTTTCCATCAATCAAAGCACACATGAAACCAATCAACATACACATGAAAAAAACTCAACCTAAAATACAAAGTAGATATCTTGTATACCATCATCTACACCAACGTGAGGGCTCTATATTCCAACTTTCCAAAAGTGGAACCCCATCTTCAATTTAAACCAGACCTCCTGCTACTTTCTGAAACTGATATCAACACCTGGTCTATTCATCTCTTAAACATGATCACCTAAACTGTCATGGCCATGGACTAGAAGCCTACATCAAGGATGAGTTTCTCTGTGACAGGGACACTAAAAATGAGGAACTTGATCTCCTGTGTATGTGCTTCCATGTGGCAATTATGTATAGTGTCACATTGGTCTTTGCACTCATTCATATCTCTGGTGGCTTCAGTATCCACCATTAAAAAAATGGCTAGTCCACTCCAACAAAACCGATGTTGAAGGCAGATATTGAGTGCAGAGACTTCTCCATCACCTATGAACTAACCCAGATCATCAGAGAACCTACCTGGGTCCCAGATGTGATAGGATATTGGGTGAACCGCTTCAACCTCTTCCTAACCCCCTGTCCTGATAAATAACTATCAAAAATGTTTACCTCCACTAGGCATGTCAGACCATTCCCTAATAAAGTGTCCAGATTGATGCCAAACCTAAACCACCCCATGATGTACTGTTCCATAGGACATTTTTTTTTACTATTTGATGGCAAACTAGGACAACTTTGATCCTATATAATGGAAGCTCCACTTCCAACCTTCTTCAGTATTCTGCCTCTAAAACTGCTGCTCTACATTTCAGAAAAGATCCAACCAGAGTTTTATGAAAAAAAAACAAAAACAAAACAAAAACAAATTCCAGCAAAAAACAAGCAGTTAACCCTGGTTCACTCCTGAATGCAATTCACTAAAACCACTACTTATCTATCGCAAGGTGCAAAGTAGTTCAACCCTCACTGCATTCAGGAATGCCTGTAATCAATGCAAAAAGTTCTAGAAAGCATCAAGTACAGCTACACTAGTATAGACCAGGCCAAGGTTAAAAAGAAACAAATTGGATCACCTGAATTCCGGAAGATCACCAACCAAATCATAAACAGAGGTAAAGCAGCTGTACCAACAATTATAAATGGTCCCAAGGTCATATCTTCCTTGACAGATAAGGCAAACCTCTTTGTCTCCATCTTTGCCTCTAACTCAACTTTAGATGACAAAGACCATCCCCTTCTCAAATTCTGACATCTTACTAAGTACAATCTCAGTAATATTATCAGACATTAGACTTTTCCAAGGCCTTGATCCTAAGATAAATACAGGTCTAGACAAAATTCCAGTTGTTGTCCTTAAGAAAATCAACCCAGAATTATTTCAATCCTAGCAAAATTATTCAACTGCTGCTTGAAGGAGAAATCCTTCCCACGCCTGTGGAAAGTGTTAAGCATATGCACGATTTTCAAGGACGTGAGCGTGTGTTCTTCCCCCTCCCAGTATGAACACATTAGTCTCCTCAGTATTATTTGCAAGGTTTTTGAGGTCATAATCAAGAAGGTCTTCAAACACCTAGAAAAGAAATTCTTCAGCAACGGAGCAGTATGGGTTTCAGTTTGCCTAATCCATTGCTGATTTCTTAACTACCATCACTCACAGATTCAGTGAGGCCTTCAACAAGGTGTGACACAAGGCTTATTGCACAAACCCTCCACTTATGGAATCACTGGAAGGGTCTTCTCGATCATAAAATCCTTCCTAACAGGTGGTTATCAATGGCCAACCCTCCAGAGCACAAGAGGACAACACGGGTGTCCCCCAGGGGTTGCTCCTCTTTTTGATCTACATAAATGAAGAATATACTCAAATCATTTGTAAACATCTATGCCGATAATACAACTATATGAGGGCGCACCACTAAAACTCTCAATAGTCAGAGTTTGGCGACCAATCTTTCTTCTGGTCTCTCACAAACTACTCAACAGTTACATACAATTCTTTGAAGACCAAGCTAGTTACATTCGATCTGGCCACAAACTACCACCAATTAGGATGAATGGAGGTCCTCTTGGAGAAGCACTGTGCCTTGAAAGACTGCTGGGCTTTAAACTCACACCTAACCTCAAGAATGTTAATGATGCAGGTAAAATGGTTGGCTCTCTGTACTACTCCAGTACCTGACTCCTGCTATACTCTACATTTACAAGAGCCAGATCAGGTTGAAAATGGAGTTCTGTTTCATATTTGGATGAGAGCTTCCCAGACCTCACTCTCCAGCCTTGGTAGAGTTCAAAAGTGTCTCTGAGCCCTTGTGGGTGACAAATTATTCTACACCCTTCAACCTCTCTCTCGTAGACAGGATGTGGCAAGCCCCTCACTGCACTACTCTTACTTTCCCCATGGAAAGAGGATGAATGACATTCCTTCCCACTGAGGCAAACACGTCAAGCACACCGTGCTACTTACATAGAAGCAAACCACCCACATTCCCTCTGTATTCTACCAGTGGGAAGTAGGTTCCACTCTAGCAGTTTTTCCCTTGAACCACTGCCCTGTGGAACTGATTCCCAATTGGGTGTTTTCCTGATCAATACAATCTTAACCTGTTCAAGGTTAGGGTTGACCATTATCTTCCACTTCTATACACACAAATAGCCTCCTGATGTAAACCTCTACCTTGAGTGCCCTCACCCCAAGCCTTGTAAAAAGTGAACCACACTGTAAAAAGAACATATATAAGATAAAGAACAAATAAGAAACGTTTATCAATCTAACATGCTTCACTTTTATTAAAGGAGATTTTTCTCAATCTCCACCAACACTTTAAAAAAACAAAAACATATAAAGATAACAACTTTTCTATTGTTCTTTATCTTTGTCGCAATCTGTATTTGATAACGAATCATATATCTCAAACTTTTGAAATTAATGTCAATGTCCAATTGAAGAAAAAGAAAATGTTCTGCTTTATATTTTTAATTTGCAATTGTTTTTTTTAAGTCAAAGGTCTTAAGCATTTGAAGTTAAAAACTGCTTTTAGGAAACGTCTTGCAGACTTATCTGGGTAAGGAATCATCTCGTTAGCATTTTGTCCTTCATATGATCTAAGTTTGTTCTTTATCCACTGTGCATTGAAAATAACTGGAATTTTCTGAGTTTGGTTTTAATCCTATTATGTATATGATATATTTGAATGTTCTGCGGAAATTACGTGCATCTCAAATTTTGACAAAATAACCTGTCGTCCCAGTGGTGAAACCTAAAAGTAAAATAAGACGGACTCTGCAAAAAGAGTCTTTTGGGATCTGTTGCAGTATACGCCTGCAGAACATTCTGGTTTAATAATTCATCATGGACGAGTTCTAAGTTGAAGAGGGTGCCACTTCTTCTGCAGCCCAACTGTTAATCATAAGTGGGTTTTAAGCGGAGAACCCCTTAGAAATTCTATAGACTTGTGTGGAAATTAAAGGAACAAAAAAAAATGATCTGACTGTAAACTGGAAAATTAAAAAAAAAAAAAAAAAAAAAAATTATCAACAATCATAGCAACATGTATGGGTTTACGGGCATTACAAATAGCCTACAAATTTACTGACCAAAAAACTTGGTAAACCAGAGATCAGATCCGTGGAGAGGTTTATTTATAATCAAAAATGGGATTTTGATTTCATCGGGCATGGGATAAAAAGAATATATAAATAGCATTTAATCCCTAAATGATGATTTTCAATACACTTGATTTCTTTTTCCTCACCTTTAGATTAACCTCACGTCATGTTATTTGTTTTTTTTTAAAATATAGATTTCATAACAAAAAAAAATAAAATGTTAAAAAATCAATTGACTATAATGAATTTGCCTGAAGATATAAAAAACGAAACCAAGGTAGTAGAATTACCTGATTTCCTAAAGGAATATAGTTAAAAGACATTTTGAAAGTTAGATTTTTATCTTTTTATTTCAGGGTTGACAGAAGGAAATACTGTTTTCAGTCTAATTCAACTGTGAAATTAGCATATATATATATATAATAGATATATATATATATATAATATAAATACACAAAGACACTGAGGTGTGTGGAAGAAATATCTACAGACGGTTATTATAAAACATCTATTCAAATAATTTTTTTCATTTTAAAAAATAATATATTACGACAATTATATATATATATATATATATATATATAAAAAAAATAAGAAGACACATAGTTGTGTATGTAAATCTATTTTTATTGATTTGAAACTCTCGATATCCAATCTTTTTATTTGTTCTTTTTTTTTTAAAGTCCCTCTAGAATTTAAATGAAGTAACTATCAGATATTTCATTGGTCAACATAGAGACACATTGTTTGAATCTTCACCTTCATGTTGCCGATGAAAGAAAAAAAAAAAAAAGAAAAGAAAAAGAAAAATAAAGATCAAAATATCCGGTCCAACCAGGCCAATCAACTCTTTTTAAATGTCCAAATCATGTCCGCATTGAAAGCTAAGATCATTCCTCTTGGAATTAATCGGCCTTTATTCAACTCATTTTTTTCTTTTTAAACAAACGGGAATGAAAAAATGGATGTTCCAAGATGTTATGATATGGCCTGGACAAGTCTCAAGTAATCTTATTTGCCCATCTTGGGTAAGGACGTTAGGCTAACGGATTGAAATATTGATTCAGTTTAAAGTAAATTACAGGCAAAAGAAAATCGAAGTTAGACAATATAACTTGCTGTAATCTCAGTACTTATTGTTAAAAGTTGTCCAAGAAATTTTTCAGGAGCAACAATTTAAACTGAAAATGCATTGGAAAATAACCTGTTTCAAGGTAAAATCCTTCTGTTGTTTAAAAATAATTATATTTATAAAGCAAAAAAAAAAATAAGTATCCCTAAAAAAGTGAAAAAAAAAAAAATTATCGTATAAAAGTGAAAAAAAAACTGAATGAGAAAAATTTTTAAAAAAAAAAAATTCTTAACATTTTTTTTTTAATCATGTGCCGCAGCGTTTTATTTTTTGGTATTCTGTCTATATTTCTGAGAGTTTATTATAATTTTTTACATTATTCACGGCAATTATTTGTCATCTTTGTGCCGATTTATGGCACAGTGGAGCTCTGAGACAAGTTAGATTGATGGAGACGCAAAGTGATGAGTTCAATACCCAGTTAAGGTAGTGGAGAATTGGAGAGGGTAACAGGGAGATAACTGATAACTGACATCCATTAAACATGGCACGTGGAATCAGAACAGTTTAACACAGGAGCAAAATAAAATAAACATTCGGACACAACCCCAAAGAAGGCCTGCTTACGAAGGCACGGCCAAAACGTGTAGCAAATATGGTTGTTCAAAGATGAGGACAATAGGCGAATAATAAAAAAAGTTCATTTTCGTCAGGTTTTATTGAATTTTTTCAACTCAAAATTAAAATTTTGGATAAATTCAAAACCTCAATAAAAACAAGAAAATTTAGTAAAATTTTGTTAGATCTAGATTTTAATGGTTGAAAAAATTACATCGCAAAAACTAAAAAAAAAAAAAAAATTGTTTTGCATCCATTTCGCAAAAGTATTTTAGGATGAGGTATTTAAAAACTTATTTTCAAGTTGAAAGGACAGAGAGAAGCCCGTGTGAAAAATTATCAGCAAATAGAAATATGAAGCACAATTATTTTTATTAAATAAAAAAAAAAAAAAAAAAAAAATTTTGTTGCGGATTGGAATAATTTTTAATTTTATTTGAAAATCTAGGTTTTTTTTTACCTTTAAAAATCATTGTTTTAATTTTCATATGAGGGGGAATCAGGGATTTTTAAATTTATTTTTATTTTATTGATTTATTTACAATGTAATTTATAATAATTATTTAATAAATCAGATTCCAGAAGATGAATGATTATTTTTTTTTCGTATTTCATTCTTTTTTAATTGTTATATAAAATCTTCCATGAAATAACCACACAAAAATCATAAATTCATAATGCACTATTCTAGTTGGGGGTAATCCTTATTGTTGAAATATGGTTCTCTTCATTCCGGGGACTAAATTTTTATAGTCCAAAATTGAAATGATTTTACCATTTTTCTTCCATACTGAGTTTCTACTCTAATGAAAGTCTCTTTTTTCGAAAAATAATGAAAATTTCATTGTTATTTAAGAAATGGGAAGTAATGATCTTTAGAGTGATTATCTTTTGAATTACAATTTTCTCATGTTGGAATATTTTGGCTCTTGATACCTTTCAAAAATATGTGTCATATATCCGATTTCTGTTTTTTTCTATATATTTAAAATAGATGTTATTAAAATTTCCTCAAGAGAGCCCACGAGAATTCACCATCTCGCACGTATTTCTTTAAAGAATTAAATAACGTAAAACAAACGCTTATTAATAACGGATTTCCTAATCAATTGTTGGATTCCATATATTAGGCTTTTTCTGTCTAAGGTAGCTAATAGCGTCGACGAGAATAGAAATATAAACAATAACATTAATATTTTTAAAAAAATCAAAGAAAGAAAATTACACACAAGATTAAACTAGTATTATGAACATTATAAAAAATGCACAACACCAGTTGACAATAGCAAAAAATTATATTAATTATTTATTACAAAAGTTTAAAACCGCTAACTTTTATAGTTAAAATAATAATTCACCTCTTAGAACACAATTAAACAGAACAAATATTATTTACGAATTTAAATGTCCATTAAGGAATTGTATACTTGATCAATCAAATTTCGTAAACAATTATATAAGCCACACTACAATATGCTTGACACGAAGACTCGCACTATACCTTTCTGACCATAGTTTAATTTGGTATCATTTAAATACTCATGGAGACCTACTGGACCCTATTCGTAACATACTTGTTGATAACACAAATATAATAGCACCATCGACATGCAAAGAGAACAGGCTAAAAATAATGGAAGCCTTATTAAAAAAAAAAAAAAAAAACAACACTCAGTAATATCAACTATGAACATGGACATGAATATCTTGACCGTGTTTTGAAAATGAAAACATAAATACATACGTACAACAATCTATTTCTTGTTAACAGTTAATATATATCATTTTTGAAAATGCCTAAATGTTTAACTGAAAGCGCTTGGAAAAAAAAAGAACATCGGGTTTTTTATATAATTTATCATCTGAAAAGAAAAAAATTATAAGATCACATGAGAAATTGTATAAAAAACTAAATCAAAGCACCTTTGTCTGTCGTATTTAATGAAATGTACATGAATGGTTGCTGCCTAAATACACAAATATATAATATGGACTCTCCCATCGGATTCGACGTATGAGAATCTGACAGTTTAATTGATTCAGTTGTGAAATTTTTGTGATAATCTTAATTGGCGCTTAAGACCTGCTAGTGATTTACAAAAGGAGGCCGCATATGGAGCAAGAGTAAAGATTTTGGAATGAGATCACTGTCAGATTATCTGACCTTTTAGATCTTGCTCTCGCTTCTTGAAGATGATTCAGACAAGCTGATTGAAAACTGCTGAGTCCACTAAAACACGTTGATCTCCATTCTACCCGCTCCAATGCTAACCGCTCGAGGGTGTAATGAGGTATATTGACAGCTGGCAAGTTGCTTTTCAGCTTGTCTTTGTATCTTTGCCATGGGCGTCCTATATTCCTGTAGCCCTGATCTAACTGGCTGTACATTAAGATCTTGGGTATCCTGTCATAAGACATTCTCAAGACATGACCAGTCCACCGTAACTGAGACTGTATGAGAAAAGTATCGATTCCTTCAATATTACACATGTTAAACAGGTCTACGTTCGATGTCCTATATTGAAGGTTAATTCCACAGATGGCACGCAGACAGCTTTTATGGAAAACATCCAACTGGCGTATATGATACCTGTATGGAGTCCACGACTCTGAGCCGTACAAAAAGGATGGCAAAGACAACAGCTCTGTAAACCCGAATTTTCGTATCCAGTCGAATACCTCACTCATTCCACAAGCGATGGCGAAGTTTGAAAGCACTGGTAGCTTTAGAAAACCGATGCATGATTTTTGTAAATCTAAAGTTCCAATGTAGTTGACTTTGCTACCAAGTTAGGTGAAAGACTTTACATAGCTCAGGGCTTTGTCTTCTACTTTCAATGTGTGGATGAAAGAACGAATCAAGGTAAACCAGAAAACCCACAAATAAATATATATATATATATATATATATATATATATATATATATATTGATGCATGTTTCATTAAATAATATAGACAAGTTTTATTTTATGTAAATTCTTTTCATGTCGTCTGATAAGCTTAATAGCATTATCATTAAAAGAAGAAAGAAAATCCCAATATTGATATATATTTTTAATCCTATCTAAGCTGGCGGCTTACATAAGCCATTATCAAAGATGACGATTACATTACAATATATTAAACAATACACGAATAACACAATAATGATAGTCTGTTTATAGAAAATTTCCAAGCAACGACAAACTCGTGCCTATAAGACGCTGGAACAAAAATCGCACTGCAGCTCATGACGTCACACATGACCACGCGAGAGAAAATGAGAAGTATTAAGTATGGGAAGCCGTTGGTATAAACATAAGGATCGCGTCATTCAATGATGGATTGTTAGTAAGTTAATGCTGTTAGCGAAGAGAAATCGCCATTAATTACATTAATATTACTAACTGATTCATTGTATGATCACCTCTTTATAATACGCAACACACATATATATATATATATATATATATATATATATATATATTCAATCATATGACAGTTTATATTTAAATATGTGTCAGAAACCAGGAATAAAATCTTTTGCTGGTTTTTAACGAAACACACACACACACACATACACAGACACACACACACACACACACACACACACATAGAGACACACACACACGCGCACAGAGAGACACACACACAGGGAGACACACAAAGAGACACACATGTTGGAGTTAGCTCCTCCTTAATTCCCTAATTGTCACTATGGATTTCTCTCCATATACTATAAATACTGGGTGACTTCTTGCCTCGTTCTCTTTTCATTTCTTCATTTCAGCGAATACGTCTACAATGTAAGCTCTCAAAAGATAGCGTCTCCTTTTCCTTGTGGGAAGACGCAATGAAATACACACACACACACACACACACACACACACACGTACGTACGTACGAACATTCACCAAAACACAAACTCTTTACGTGAACACAAACAGAAATGTTAATGACTATGTCCATTGTAAATTTTGTTGTTTAATACATATATTTGTTGACATATATATATATATCGGCCTTGTTAGTTTTCTTTTCAACATTCAACGCACCGAAAATGTTGAGACTTCAAATGAACACCATACATCATCTTACTACCACAGAAAGAACGTACCAGTACTCGACTTTTTGATATTTAGTCGGAAAATTCACTTTTAGCCTTGACTTCAGATACAATTGAATTATTCAACAATCTTCACGGCTTTCACCGACCACGAAGACGAACACACTGGACACAGTTTATGAAATTTATGGGATAAAACAAAAACAAAAATGATAAGAATATTGCCAAAAGATTGATGGTATTTATTTTAAATAGAAAAGAGTCGATTAAATATGACAAAACTTGTTTTGATGAATTCCTATTGCCTATATACACCTAAGGAAGTTATGTCTCTATCTATCTATATATATATATATATTAAAGAAATTTTTATGTTTAACATTCTTTATATAGATATAAGTATTTAAGTAAATGCTCTGTTTATAATAAACAGTATTAAATAACATTTACCGGCCTGAATGTCCGAGAAATATTCATAGAAAATAAAGAAAATTGAAGGATTCGAACCTGCATCCTATACTGGCCACAAGGAGCGTTCGGTAGAGGCGCACACAATAATCAACTTTTGCAAATAGAAAATAAATATATATATATATATATATATATATATATATATATATATATATATATATATATATATATATATATATATATATATATATATATATATATATATATATATATATATATAAGATAAAAAAGACATGAGGAATGTATCTAATTTTTTAGCCGATGCGTTTCGTCCATTGACGGACTTTATCAATCTAAAAGCGAAAATGAATTCATTTTGTAAACAATGTATCTAATCAAAACAAAAACGAAATGTTGTTAATTACCAGAAAATTATAAACGGCCATAAATATTCATAAGTTCAACTGAAGAATTCGTCATTTTGCATACTCGAAAAGAATTTTTCATATGAAGTATAAATCCGTGTTGTTATTTTTGGATATCCGGTAAAGTGAATCCTTGATGTATTTTTATGAGCATTGGAGAATGATTTCTTCAATTGTATTTGAGAAAATTCTTTTCCTTCTGTAGGAATATCCGGATGTTAACAGTTGTACATATTTTCTGATTTTATATATTTATATATATATATATATATATTAGTTTTCCATGTCGAGAATTTTTAAGAAAATATTCTCAGATATAATCTGAGTGGATATATTCAAAATTTTTCAAATAAAATCGTTTCTTAATTTTTCCAAAATTAGCTAAGTCTTGATGCGAGATCTCTTTGTATAAAAGAGAACTGACGTCACACAATTGCAAATAAGTCTGACGGACAAGATATATAAACTCAATGAGAACAGACGACAGAGTAACGTCAGTTCAAGAATGACTCACATGTCGAACAAATCAGTTTTAGAACATATGAAAATATCTCAGTTGTCAAACAAAATTTCGGTTCTCGAAAAACATTGCCGAACTGAGCCGAATCAATTTAATTGAACAGAATCATTTCTGACTCGATCGCCATGTTGTATACATTCGTGTGTTATGATATGCTTTTCTTTTCAATTTTATTGTACTCTGCCTTTTTTTTCTCTTTATTAGTCCTCAGTCATGGTTCCAAAGAAAGCTAGCAGTGATATGAATAAAGGAAAAGAAAAGTTAAAATAAAAAACAATTTTTGATGATATTGTCTCTTCCTACTCAGTTTCATATGGCAAAATCAACGATCTATACTATTCTTATAAATAAAGAGATGATCTTGTCTTTCCTTCCCTTTTCTAAACAATAACATTTTTTTCCTTCCCTTCTACTTACGCCATCATCTATATTTACATTATATTACGGTAAAAGTGTTTGTCTATATTTTATCTGTTTAAATTTTTTTTTTAGCTTTAATGATTTTCATTAAGTTTGTGTATAAACTTGAGCAAAAAAGTACTGTTGTAAAATTTTAAATAAGCAATCATTGTGAAATTTCTTCTCACACAGTTCAACCCTTGGCAGAGACAAGAAAGACATACAATCAACAAGGAAATCTTAAAACTTAAAACAAATTTTATTGTATCCTTGCAAAAAAGATTTTTTTTTTTTGCCCCTGGAAACAGGGTGGGATAGTTCGTCAATGAATAGGTAGTGTCATTTTTACTTTTTAGGACTCAATTGGTCTCTACAAAGTTGGAGAAGCTGGAATTTGCTGGTCGTTGCTGGAGCATTACCATTTCGGTTGCTGAAGTTGAAATTCGGCTAATGTCGAGATCATGCATAAAGTTCTTCGTGTAAACGTACACATTTGACGACAGTCAATAAATGACTGAATTATACAGCCTTGAAAGTATTATTCCAACAACATGACGTCGTCTCTGGGGGATTACCATTTTGGTTGCAAAAAGGAATCATTGAATTATTTAGGCTTGATATAAAATGATGAAGCATTACCATGCATTGCAGAAGAACAATCAAAATGAATTATTTACAATTTATAATAATTTTCAGCATAAACAGGTAGTGCTGAAGAACTTAGAATAATTATTAAAATTCATCTTGGTTGAAAGGCCATGAAAAGACAATCAAAAATTGAGTCCGGACATTTCCAAGGTTTTTCCAAATTAAAAATTAAAGTGGAACCGTGGTTTGAGGAAAAACCTTGCAAATAACGAAAAAAAAATTGACCATTGAAATTGTTCATTCTAAATTTTTAATAAACAAAAATTGCAGAATTGAAATAAAAATTAAGTTGTTTTTCAAGAATTGCATTTTTTTTCCCCCCATGTCTTTAATGCACACATTGGGCATTTTTACATGAAACCTGAGCATCCAGCATTTAATTTTTTTAAATAAAATAAAATTTTTACTTGCATTGAATTAAAATAATTATTTTATGATAATTGAGAATTTTTAAAGTTTTTTAATGTAAGTTTTCCTCTTCATATAAATGTTAGAGAGTTGCATATCCTTAGAACTATTTAGGTGATTGAATCCAATGATTTTGATGGGATTTTCATTTGATGGGAATAGAAGTTTTTATTAAGGTCGTTTTTGTTGGTTGAAATTTGCGAGAGAGCAATCCGTTATGAAAAAAATTGAAAGGGTAATTTAATAAAAATCAGGTTGGATATAATTTTCCAATACGCTTTTAGCAAGTCTTTATTTCAGATTTTTACTTTAAAATTTTTTTCACTTGAATGATTGAAAAAAGACATAGTAGAAACTAAAAATTAAAAAAAAAATCATTTAAAAATTCAAAATTTTCACATCAAAGGTTTAATTCAAGGCATAATCAATGATAATATAGAAACCAACAACAAAAATACATTACCACTGAGACACTGAAATGCACTAAAGAACCTAGTGAGAAATAAAGAAATCCACATCATGCCTTCTGACAAGGGAGAACAAGAATACATTCATAGAAAAGAAAAATTAACTCACTACTCAATGATATTGACATGGTTATATAAAAAAAAAAAAAAAAAAAAAAAGAAATGAACAAAAAAAGAAATACTGAAACAAAAAAATTTAATAAGGAAATCAGGAAAATAATTAAAAAATCAAAACAAAATCATAGAATATCACTTCAGAACAACCAAACTTTATGGTCTCCCTGAAACCCACAAAATTGGTATCTCAAGGCACCCCATTATCTCAGGATAGACAGCAATAAAACAATAACAGAAGTTCTAACTCGATTTGAACAATCAGTTCATTATAAATAATTTATTGCAGTTTGTTGAAAAAAACTAAAAATGAACATGACTGTACTCAAGTAAAAAAGGACTAATTATAAAACCTTTCTATACCAATTTAACAGTTGAAAAATGCCTAAATCTCCTAAAAAAAAAAAAAAAAAAAAAAGAAGAGAGAATAACCCAATGATTGTTATTTCCATAAACCTTATTTCAAAATTGTTACCCATCACTAATCAATATATATACATACAAATAATGATTGTTATAAATGTGTGTGTGTGTATATATATGATATATATATCCAAGTATACAGATAAATGACGATACGGAATAAAATCCAATAACAAACAATTACTTATTTTAAAAAAGTGCTAATACAACCCAAATAGTAAAAAAATTGTTTGATTCAAGTATCGTTTATTACAACTTTTATGAATCTTTAAAATTTTTTTTTTTTTTGTCATAAAAAAGTGTTATGATATTTATATATATATATATATAATATATATATATATATTTATTAGATAAAAACCTCTGGTAACCCCCTTTCCTTAAAAATCATGTGCTTTTAGGTGAAAAATTTGTGAAAGGTTTGTAATGGTTCACTAGGTTTGACTCCTAATTGATATATTGAGCCTAAAAGTCAGTTGTTTAACTCGTGTCGGTTTTTTTTTCTTTGGGATGGATCTATGCAATTTTTTGATAGACTTTCATAAACATTTTTTTTTTTAAAACCTTTTACTTTTTGAGATTGATTTAAATTATTACAAATCAAAAATCAAAAAAATTATTTCATGGATATATATATATATATATATATATATATATATATATATATATATATATATATATATATATATAAATATATATATATATTAAATTTTAACAATATACGAGTTATGGTTTAATATATATATATATATTATTAAGTTTCTAAATAATAAAAAATCTATTAAAATAATAGACATGAGTTAACGGTTTTTTGCCGACATCATCAAATTTTTGGTTTGAATAATTAGCATAAAAACAAACAATAAAATAAATTTTATAATCCATAGCAAAATAAATAGTTTAAATACCTTTAAAAAAAAGATAACCCTTTATGAAGTAATCAAAAAACAAAAGTTACGGCAGTTTTTTTATATACACAAAACCCTTTCAAAAAAAAAATAAAAAAAAAAAAATAAATAAATCTCCATAGACAGTAAAACAGACTAGGTATAAAAATCTTCCGTTTTAAATTTTAGACACCCCAACCTTACCCTGATTTGACATCTATGAATGTAACTCTATACTGATACAAATTATTAACA
>CAHIKZ030001934.1:112500-205000 GCA_903632075.3 Acanthosepion pharaonis
TTTTTTTTTTTTTTTATTTTGCCCTTTGATTAATTTTTATATGCTTATCCTACAAGTGTAACAGATTTTTACACTGTTTTTATTGAAACATTTATCTAATAATATTATCAACAAAATTTTACCAATTTTAGTCTTCACCTCTAAATTAAAGTGGGATTAAACTATTAATATTTTTCTTTTCTTGTTACTTGTTATTGATTTTATGATTGATTTAAATACAGTTTGGCTTTATTCCCTTCACATAAATCTCTTTCATAGACCCTTTTAGTTTATATAAATATTGCCATATTGAGGAAATTCTAGAAAGCCTACATCCAATTCCCTGGGTAGATGGTTGATTACTCTTTTCAGAGTGGTTGAATTTACTGTTCACATAGAGTAAACTGTTGCTGGGTTTCATATAAAGGGGAGACACTTGTTTATCAAGGTTAGTTCAATATCAAGTTATTGAACCACTTTTAAATTCATCTCCAAACGCTGATAAGCTTAAATAATTTTTCCCTTATTTTATCATTCTCTCTTTGTTAATCTAACACCACCATCAATCCATCATTCCAATATAGTCCATGATTGTTAGTATGTACAATTTTATTCACTTCTACTAATAAGTAGAAGTCTGTAGGAATAGTATTATTGTTACAAATAAATAAAATAATAATAATGAAAATTATAGATAAGATAATATTTACAGCTTGTTTAAAATAAATAAAAATAATAAAATTACTTCCAAAATTATTTACATTATTCAGAGTATTGTCCTCATCTTTGTTGCCATATTTATTACAACGTTTCAGCCGTTGTACATTCCAGCCTTCTTCAGGTGGTTGGAATGTCAAAATGAACCCTTTATTTCACTCACTGGGGTAAACTGTTCTAGTTCCACATGCCATGTTTAATGGATGTCAGTTATCAGTTATCTCCTGTTAATTTCCCTCTGAAAGTTCTTCACTGCCTTAACCGGGTATTGAACTCATACTCTTTGGGTCCTGTCACTGGATCTAACTAATGCCTTTATCCAATGTGGCATGTGACAGGGTCCAAAGAGTGTGAGTTTTGTGCATTTATGTCATATGTTATGGAAAAGAACAGGTTTATGACAGTGTTTGATTATATCGACTTGCTTACTTTTCACTTGCAAGTGCTTTGTCAAGCCTATGCTCTGATATGGATGGAGAAAAATCCTTTATATTTTATAAATGCACAATTTATTTATTTATTTTTTTTTTTTTTATTTCATTGAACATATATTTAACAAAATTCTCATGCAAAAATTTGAATCCCATAGATTTGTGTTGCGGCTTACAAAATGTTCTACGTAAATGTAAATACTTCTTCACAAACTGCAACCACCACCAACATTTTACCACCAATGAGAGAGCACACATAAAACTACAGAAGTCCACACACTGGAGTCTATAAAACAGATGAAATCATTATTCATATATTAGGAGTGCCAAGAACCACCTGGACAAATTTATACAAAACAACCTACATCAAAATAACAACAACATCAAAAAGCCATTAAAAAAAAAAAGAAAAAGAAAGACCAACATAATTGTCAAACAAGCTGGTGGGTGGTTTAATCACCATTATGAACAGAAGAAAATGCATCATAGAAGCAGAAAATCAGTTCAAAGATCAAAATTTTTATGAAAAACTCATCCATGATCCCACTAAACACTTCATATCAGAACTCCACACTCTAATTACCCATTTAAATCACAGACAGAAACTAAGGCTCTTGTCATGGAAAAGCCTAAACCACATTCTACACTATCCTAAAATTACTTAAACTTTCAAAAGTAATCACAGATACAACCACCAACCTTTCAATAGAGAACATTAAAACAAGTTCACACAAAATGCATGATCAGATAGAATCTCTTAAGATTCATCTACCCAGTCAATCAATAGTTTCAGGAATCGGAATAGGGACAGTGATGGGAACAAAAATGGCTCCCAACTATATGAACATATTCATGGATGCCCTGGAATGAGCCTGGTGAGTCAAAACCATCTAGCATCTCTACACTATCACAGATATATAGATGATATATTCCTTATAGGGACACATGACAAGATTAGTTTCCAAAACTTTTTTGCTGAAAATTGTCAAGGTGTTTAAAAACACCTTGACAATTTTCAGCACACCATCAAATTTACAATGGAATATTCCACCACTTGCATTCCATTTCTGGATGTACTAGTACGTCAAAATAACCACATCTCCACTACACTATACACCAAACCCACAGCTGGTCATTGCTATCTAAATTTCAATAGCTACATCATACCAAACTACAAAAAAAAAAAAAAAAAAAAAAAAAAAAAGAAGTCAATTCACAGCCAATATTTACATATAAAACATATCTGTTCACAAAATGGGGATTACAAAAAACATATAGGACAATAATTCTTTCACTTAATAGTAATTACTTAAAACCATAAAAAAAAAAATCAATCACTAAGGCTTTCAAACAAAATAGAAATACTCTTCTAACCAATGGAGAAAAAAAAAAAAAAATAATAATTCATGAATTCCCATGGTGTTTTATTTTAATTACAATATTCACAAGATTTCCCATATCTTAACAAAAGATTTCCAGCATATGAAACTCTACCAAATAATTAAAAAGATATTCAGCAATAATGCGCTTCATGCTAGGTGTCAGCCTCCACAAATCTACTCTGAACATTATCAAGCATATATAATTCCTCCACCTCTAAAGAATAAACCCTGATGCCAAGTCTGTAAACATATCACTGATAACAATTTCACACAGCCAGTAGTCTCACAATATCCAAGCTGCTGGCTCTAACTTTTCACAGTTCAAATCATATATTTACTTTTCTGCTACAAATGCATAAAAGGAAATTATTTTTGAACCAAAAATTATTAAAAGAACCATCAAAGACAACACCACCGAATTCCCTGTTGATGCACACTTCAATCAATCATTTCATAGCTCTGATGACATCAGACGTGTGCTTTTAGTGTCTTTATTCAACAGCTGACAAGAGACAAGTATTTGTGTTTACTCCGCAAGTATAATTTCCACAGGTATTCCTCTAACCAACAACAACATTCCTTGGAGGAATAAGTTTCACTTTTTTTGTTTATTCCTTGTCTTCTTGTACAAGGATACAGTGGGGGGGTTGCAAAAATCCTGACTTTAAAATCTCTCTTTTCATGCTTCAATTTAATCAAATATCCAATATATATATATATATATATATATATATATATATTAGATCTATAGAATAACTCAGTTTAATCGCCAATACTATTAACATTTTGTCATCTTTTTATCCCTCAAATATTATTAAGAGACCCATTGTATATATATATATATATATAGGACCCATGAGAATAGAACTCTGGACAGTAATAATCAAGCATACTAACACTTTCTTTATGGCATTTTATATATATATATATATATATACACAGATATATGGAGGGAGTCAAACAGTTTGATATTTAATCTTCTGATTCTACATTGTCCTGATGTGAGGATAACGTTGAAAGCAAAATCTTTTTTGTTCTCAGGTTTAACTTGTCTTGCAGAAACAATTCAAATGAAATGGGCTGATCATTTCTCTTCTCATAGAAATGTCAGGAGGGATTATGTCAAATTTACAAATGCAAGAATGTCTTGTCAGAGATCATAAATAAATTATATTTGAAACTCTTTACTTTCCAGAGTCATTTAAGTTTTATTTTTATTTTACTTAGATCAACATTAATGGTTAAGTCACATTAGAATCATGAGGAATAACCATAAAAAGGGATTTAAAAAAAAAGAAATATTTTATTGTACTATTCTGGAGTAGCTTTAACATTGATGATGAAACTAATATTGTTAATACTAGCTTGGCTCAGCAAGATATTCAAATGTATCTGCATGTTACAGATTGGTTAGGAATTAAGGTAGGATATAGGAAACATTAATGTAGTAATTAACTACCAGCAAGTAATAAAAGATCGGTGTAATTTTACCCACATCTCAAGAGAGCATAGGCATAGCTTGAAATAATGGAGTTGACTTTTGAAAGAATCGATACAAGTTACTAAAAATTATAAGTGATTACTATCTGACTATACACTAAAATTAAACTAACAAAAAATAAACTATTGGACATTTAACTCATCACAAACTTTAGATTGTAGTGTTTGTCAAAAAAGAAAATAAATAAAAAAAAATCTTTAAAAATCGATATCAATTAAGATTAGTTAAAATTAACTAATTAGATTCAAATTATAACTGACATATTGTTAGTAAATATTCTATTAATTAGTTTTGGACAATTCTTTCTATTGAAAATTAATACAATATGATATCTTACTGAATAGATACTAGATTAAAACATAACTTATTTCCTGATAAAAAGAAAGATTACACAGCTTTTGAAACATTAACCTGCCAAGTTCCTTCTTTTAATCATGTATAGTTATTAAGTTATTAGATATTTTATATACTTCAAGTTGCACACATTCAAATAGATGTGGCCATTTTCTCTTAAATGTTCACTTACATTCTTGCTTTTTAATAAACCATATATTACTAAAATACAGTGTATCAAGTAGCCAAAATGAATAATTATTCAAGTAACAGTCTGAGTTGAAGTAGTCAATTATCATTAAGAAATCTTTGTGATTAGTCTATTTCTAATTGTATGCAAAATGTCTTGATAAGAGACTAGACTAAATAATGAAAATGTAAAAAAACACTCCACAATTCCAGGAATATAAAAATTTTGGTTTTAGATTTTATCTGCTTCCTCTTTTTGGTTTCCTTTTTCTTTGCAGATGTGTTCAATATTTTTACTAGGTCAAATTTTCACCACCAAAATATTTCACAAGATGTTATTCCCTACATTTCACTGTATAAAAAATTATCAGATATTATGTACTGCACTTCAATGTTTAAGCATGAATTAACATTTTTAAAACAAAACTGTTCCCTAAAAATTATCTTAAACCATTTCTTTTATAACTTCAGTCAGCATGGCTGATGCTCATCTCCAGGAGAACAACTCACTCCACTTTATTGATCCCATGTTTTCAACCAACATGAAGTGCAATGATTATATTGAATCAATTGCTAAGTCTGCTGGTAGGAAATTTGGTTCACTGTGTTGTGCTAAACAATTTCACTCATCAAAATATATGTTGCATATTTGTAAGTCTACCATTTGTCTCTAAATTGAATATTGCTGCCACATCTGGTTTAATGTCATAGTGTTTTATATCTAGAGATTCTTGACAAAATCCAAAGAAGAATTGGCAACAGTTCTGACCCATCATCTCAGCTTCAGTCACTTTCTCCACGATCATAACTTAGCTTCCCTTTGCCTCTTTTATACTTGTTTTCATGACAGCTGTCCAGATGATCAAATTTGACTAAAAAGCCAAAAGTGAGTTCCACAAGTGAGAAGTGCAAGAAGAGAGACTGTTGGTATAGAAATTAAACCTACATCTAGCAATTTCAACTGTAAAATGATGTGACCTTGCTGCCAATCTGGTAGTGCCATTAAATTTGGGAGGTTGAGGAAAGCAGTTACAAATAATTATAGAAAAGACAGGGAATCTGTTTTACAGTGGTGAGAAAATAACAGAATCTGAGATGCCAGGGAAGAACCAGTAACACTGAAAATTCTTTGCATTTTATCAAGAATTCCTAAATATATGGAAAAGGCATCAGACCGGGTGAAGAACTAAATTCTGAATTATTGATACTTAAGGAGTTTATATATATGAGAGATAAATGGGTAAATGATCTGGTGATTGTATTCAAGCATGAAATAGACTGTAACCACTGAGCGTTTCCCTTAGTGTCCAATCTTATATTTATACATCGTTCTATACTGGATATTGTTTTTGATTTTTATCCATGGTCAAGCATACCTAAAAGCGATGTGTTTTTATATATATATATATATATATATATATATATATATAAAGGCAGGATGTATGTGTAACGAATGCACTGGCCACAATTTTCGACGGATTTACACCAAAATTTACATACACATGCTCCAAGTAAGTGGGAAGGCCAAGACCAATTTCACATTTCCCAACTCCCATCGATAGCGGAAATAATCGATGTTTTCATGCTTCTATGGTAGTTTTCATGTAGTTTGTGGCCATTTTCTGCTGGCCAGAGTGAGAGCCTATAGCTGGCTGCCATGAATAGGCAGGAAGGTTCTATTGGCCAGCATGAAAGCCAACAGCTGACTGACACAAATGTTAACTAGCATGCAAAAAAAATTGATAGTTGCATTCGTCACAAGTGGGAAAAATTTAAATCTGCATGGCACTTTACTCCAATTGGCTCATTCGCTTGCTTAAACTCAACATTGATTCTGATTCCGCAGAACTGGGTCGGGTGTGAAAAAGCATTTGTTAACATTCTTTTTTCATTTGGTTTTTCCAGTTACGAGTCCTTTTTTAAAGCTGATCATTTTGTGTTCATTTTGTTTAGTTCTTTTTACGTAACAGATTTAATGTTTAGTATAGAGCTTAGAAAAAATTCGCAGTGTGAGATAGGCAAGATGTAAGGCAAGAAGTAAGGCATGTAGCAACATCAGCATGGCAAAGGGCACTCCTTTAAAAAGGCAAGGAAGGGCAAAATATTTTAAGTCAAGTGATTGCTGATTGCTGTATGATTTTTGAATGTACAGGCATTTTTGAATCAAGCATATGGCAATATATATATATATGCTGCTAATATATATATATATATATATATATATTAGTGGTTCTATATTATTTAAGCCATTCTATGGGTTATTCAATAATGATACTTGTTTTTTTATGCACTATATCACTTCAGAGTGTAGGTGATTATAGCTTTCCACAACTTCCTATTCTTTCTGGTTTGAAGCAACATATCAGTCCACTTATTATTCCTGCTTTCATTCCTGAAATGGATGTAAGACACAAACTCATTAGAGATATTTGTGCACTGCTTCTGTCTGCTGGCCCTATTATTGGCCCGGTTATTATTGAAAGTGTCTGTCAAGCTTTAGATAAAGGCAAAGTTGGGGCCCTGGCTTTAGATAATTTCAAAGGCATTTGACAATGTTTAACATTCTGGTCTTCTTTACAAGCTGAAGGTTTATGATGACACTGAATGAATTTTTGATTTGATCCATTCTCTCTTAACAGATCATTTAATGAAAGTCCACTCTTGAATGGCCGCTCCTCTAGATCTTTTCCCATTAATGCTCTATCCTAGCACCTACATTCATCAGGGACCTTCTCGGTGCTACAACTTGGTATCTATGCAGATGGCAAGTATTTACTCTTGCCTTAATACTAAGTTCAATAGGTTTTATAAAATAAAAATGACAGCTGACAAAAACGTACTTCAACCTGTAGTTAACTGGGGCAGAAAATGGCTTGTAAATTTTAATACCTCTAAAATTAAAATGCTGACTTATATGAATTTTAAAGGAGTATTTAACGTTCCATCAGCATGGCTGATGCTAACCTCCAAGCAAGCAAACTATAAACTATTGGGCCTTCTCGGTTTCACTGTGTAGCTTTAAACAATTTTTTTGTACCAGATTTGACCTTACAGATTTATAAAAAATACACCATCATCCATGCATCATTACTATATCTAGTACTTCAAATATATATATATATATATATATATCTTTGCCCAAATTGAAAGAAAGGTCTGTAGTGGTATCCATCCTGACCTTACACCTTGACTTTGGTCACTACTATTATTATGTAGCTTCCATGTATCTTTTTCTATCTATAAATAATTTCATGGCAATTTTTATGAGATTTCCTCTTTGGTAGCTCAACCTCATGAATTTAAGCATAGTATTAGATTAGCAAATACGCTTCAGCATTTAATGTTGAAATAGCTAGCTGTAACCGTAAGTTTGATTCTAGTAGTTTTTAATTTTGCACTTCTAGTTCGTGGAACTATTTCGTTCTTTTGCTTTCCTGTTCAAGTAAGATTTTCAAAAATTTAAAAGCAACACAAAATGCTATATTCTGTCATTCTGTATCCTGTTCACTAATATTTCCTTATTTTTTTCCACACTCAATAACCCACCCCTGCATCATGGTGGCATTCATCACCTTGCTTGGGGTGAAATGATTAAAAAGAAAAATAAAGGAAACTGCTTGTAGAATTAAATTTTAAGAAGAACTGCAGAAATGACCCCCCCCCGTTAGTGAGGTTTAGAATATGCCAACTGCATTCTTTTTCTTTTGCAACCAGTTTCACTTTTCAAGTATTTGAGTCCTTCTATATTTTATGTTTTTTCATTATAATACTCTTTCATTCTTTCTTTCCTCTCGTTTTTTGTTCCTTCAATCTTTGTCTATTTTTACATTTCTTCTCTTTCATCTCTTCATCTATTTTATGTCCTTTCTTTCTTTCTTAAAAAATTAATTTCAAATTTTCCACTTTTGTAATACTTCTTTTTTTCTCCATTTTTATTTTTGGTTCTTTTCCACCTATTTTATATTTTGTCTGTCTTTCAGTTTTATTAATTTTCTTGATAGTTCATTTCCTTCTTACCATTGAGGAGATTTTCTCTCTCACACATATATATATATATATATATATATATATATATATATATATATATATATACATACATTTATATATATATATATATATATATATATATATATATATATATATATATATATATATATATATACACACACACACACACACACACATATTTACTACTTATCACTTTTTTTCTGCTTGTTTCCTTAAATCTAGCTAATGGATTCTTAACCAAAACTTGGAAAGTATAAAATGAATCATTCATTAGATGTTCAAATTGATTGGTACCTTAAAAATTAAGAATCAGAAAAATTAGTTTCTTTTAATTGTGTTCTTAAAAACCAGCACAAGATAGATGTTGATTTATTTTCTATGCGTCGTTTCTTCAAGGGAAATCATGCAAAAGTGAAAGAACAATGGATTTTGCATCTGGTTGACTACAACTGCATGAACATGCACATTCAATGCATGGATGAATAACAGTCTAATAAGTGTGTAATATAGATTACAGCATGAAAGATTTAAAGAAAATGATTCATGGAAGCATTATCAATATAATGAAATCCAAAGGCAAGTCATGTATTTTCATGCAAACATTTCTTTTAGCTAAAAATATGCAAGCCTAAAAGCTCATTGCCAAATATCTAAATTTCATAAATCTTCATAGTAGAAAATAAATACAAAGTTCAAACTTAGAAAATAGAATTACTAAAATACTTTCGCAAATACAATAATAAGCAAATATTGTTCTAGAAGCCATGTTGATAATCTTTGAAATAGTTTTTTTATTTAAATGTGGATCCTGATGTGTGTGTGTGAAAATGATGAATAGAATAATTAAACTTCACATGTTATGAAAATGTGGAAATATTTTCAACCATGAAAACAATACAAAACTTTACGTTCAAATAAGCATTGAACATTCTGGTTCAGTTCTATTTATAGCCAATATGTCAACATAAGAAAAATATAAAAAGATTCCGCACCAAAATTTTAATGAAAGATAAACAAAAAGTGCTTTCTGTATTCCGTGTTTAAATTAATTCCTACTATGCTAAGATGCTGAAACTAACCAATTAGTGTGTGTTAGCCTATTTTATTTTAAGAGAGAGTTATTTTTGAAATCACTTAACAAGGCAATAATGTCACTAAGATGCAAGGAGCTACTTGAGTGAAAGAGAATGAGTAAACTTTTGAAGGAACCAGAAACCCAATCCTATACAAGAAACAAGGGATAAACCTCTACTCCTGTTCAAATGACTGGGGAAGAGTGTGAATTGAAAAATAAGTGAATCTATCTACTCCTATTAAATACTACCAAAATACAACCTTTTGATCTTACCTAAAATTTAAAATCTGCCAGCCTCTAAGATTACCATTAGCCAGTAAAATAGAGTAAGCAAAAACAGCTACAATTTTAAGGAACTATACAATAATAATATATTCAAGAATGAAGTTTGACACTGTGAAACATCAAAATGTCGACTACAACCACCTTTCAGTGATATCCAACCTTACAGAGAAACTATCTAAGTTGAAGATGGCCAAGACAGCAGCCAAACTGCAATACAATAGACTCCTGAATGACCCGTATTTAAAGAAGAAGTATATGAACAACGTTAAAAGCAGATACAATGAACTAAATAAAAGTGGAAATTCGAAATGGAACACATTAAGGGAAGCTTTAATTCCATCGGCAAACGAGATCAACCCAAAGAAAACTAGACAAAGAAAAAAGAATGAATGACAGATTGAATTCTCAAAATGATAGAAAGGAGACTGCAAACAATACCAAGGTATGGTACAGAAAATATGATACTGAACATAGAAATTAAAAACAAATTCAGGCAAGCAAATGAGGAGTGGTGCAACAGAAAGTGTACAAAAATAGAATGAGTATGAAATATAAGGCAGCTGTGCATAAATGAATAACAGAACGAACGGGACAAAAGAAATGCTCATCAACAGGATGCATAAAAATACAAAAGAGGAGACACTGATAATACACAAAGAAAAATACTTTAAAGCTGGAATGAATACATCAGAGACACCTTCTACGAAGAAAGAGGAAAACACGCAATACACAGAAGTATGAAAGGACTAGATATATTATAGTCTAAATTCAAATCAACACTGATCAAATTGAAAAGGCTCAAAGCAGCAGGACCATATAGAATTGTAACTAAGATTCTGATAACTTTACAGGGTTTGTGGCATCAACAAAACTACAGACATAATACATGAATGAGTGACATAAACCTCATCCGAATTCTAAGGAATAATATGCAGAGAAGACTTTAACCAGAAAATGGACAAAAAGAGCAAGGTTTTGTTGAAGACGCTGAAAGAAGAATATTTATGCTCAGAATGATAACAGAAAGAGCAATACAAATACAGCAAGATGAATATTTATGCTCAGAGTGATAACAGAAAGAGCAATACAAATACAGCAAGATGAATACCTATGTTTGATAGATATGTAAAACCGTTTGATAAGTTATATCAGAGAGAACTGTTTGAATTGCCAGGTAAGTTTTGTTTATTTGGGAAGGAAAATAGAATAATCCAGAACTTATGCTGGGAATAAATCCGCCCGCACATTGATAGAAAATGAATTCAGTAAATAAATAAAAATAGAAAGGCCTGTAAGACAAGGATGCATATTTTCAATGGACTTTTACAAGAAGTTGGTCCTGAGAAAATTAGAAGTCCTATCTGCATTCATTACCGACGACCAAAATCTAAGCAACATTACATATGCAGATACCACAGTGTTGGAGTTAACGACTCCTTAATTTCCTAATTGTTCAAATTGTTTCCAGGGGTCGCTTATCTCTAAAGTATAATTCTCAAGAATACTTCGTTCTTTCTCTCTTCCACTTTTCAGTGGACACCTCGACCATGTAAGGCTCTTGCAGAAGATTGCGTTTTCCCCTTCGTCGGAAGCGCTATGCTTTTTCTTGGAAAGACGTCATGAACATTATGCGCGCACACTTAGAAACTAACTCTTTTCGCTCATGCACGTACACACACGTTAATGTTTTTGTCTTCTGTAAACCCTTTTTTGTTGTCTAAACATATATATCGGGTTCTCCTTGTTTTTTCTCTTACATTTTCTTTTTGGTAGACTCATTCTCCGAGTCTGCCATATTTTTGTAGTGGGCTTTATTTTAGGAGTTCCACACGTGTTCATATCACAACGCGTAAAAAAACAAAAAAACAAAAAAAAACAAAAAACATAAAAAAACAAAAAAAAAACAAAACAAACAAACACGGTCCACTACAACTGTATTGATAGCAGACATAAAAAGAATACTGCGGGAACTCCTGAAGAAGGCAATAATGGGAAGTGAGAGAAAAGGACTAGACATTAAATTGTAAGAAAACAGGATGTATAGTTGTCTGCAAGAGAAACAAAGATGCAAACTCCGAATAGGAGACACCAAAATCAAGCAAGAACAAAAAGTTAAAATAAACAAGGAAGTGCCTTTTTTATGCGATTCGTCGAAATCCAGAAGTGGCGTCAAACCTTTGTCCTATAGAATATATATATATATATATATATATATATATCTCCTTGGCCAAAATTATGGAGTACCAATGAAAAATCGAAATTATGATTCAAACTTATATATTTAAAGGTTAAGAATAGTGGAGTAAACATTAATAACAACAATCAATATTTGGTATGTCCTCCTTTTGCCTTTATAACAGCTTTTATTCGTTTTTGCATTTTATTGACTAAGTTGTTGCAGGTGGTAGGATCTATTTTCTGCCAATCTTCATGAAGTTTGGCCTCTAATTCTTTTTTTGATGAACATTTGTGCATTCTCACTCCTTTCCCTAAATGGGACCACAAAGTTTCAATGGGATTTAGGTCTGGGGATTGAGGGGACCACTTCATCACTGTAATCCCTTTTTTCTCAAACCGACCGATTGAAACTTTTGACGTATGGCATAGAGCATTGTCTTGTTGGAAGATTACATCACTTGGAATGTTATTATTAAATATTTTAGTCAAAGAGGTTCGGTAAACCTGGTCCAGCATGTTAGTATAAATTGTGGAGTTCATTCTGCCCTCACATGTGTACAACATTCCAGTGCCTGAAGAAGCCATGCAGCCCCAAACCATTACGCTTCCTCCTCCAAATTTTACAGTTGGAACCACACAATCAGGATGAAATGCCTCTCCTTCCCTACGGCCAAAAATCTGATAAAAAAAAGAAGAATTTGTTACAATTTTTGAATAAATGTTATGGATGTGTATTCACATAAAAATTTCAATTATTACACCCAAAGTTTAGGAAATAGAAGCTGTTAACTTACCTCAGAGTTACTTTCGTCAGACCAAACAATTTTGCCCCACTCATCAGGTGTCCAATTTTCATGGTTTTTTGCAAATTCCAGTCGTTTTTTCTTGGCCTGAGACAAGTATGGCTTCTTCCTGGCGTTGCGTTCTTTTAATCCCACTTCTAATAACCTTCTTCTCACTGTTCGAGCTAATATGTTTTTGTTTGCATCCTCCCTAAGTTCAGCAGCAAGCTCTGAAGAACTTTTCCTCCTATCTGCAAGGGATGCTCTTTTCAAAGATCTGTCTTCCCTGGCGGTTGTAGACTTTTTACGGCCTTGTCCTTTTCTGTTTTTGAAAGACTGTTTCCTTGTACCTTTTAATCGTTGTTTGAACCCCCTTCCTTGAACATTCCATCTTCCTGGCAATTTCTAACTGAGAATATCCTTCACCAGATAAAGCAACAATTTGTGCCCTTTTAATCTCTGAAAGCTGCTTCTTTGAAGGCATTTTCAATTAAATATACACTGGTAGGAATCAAATATTACCCGAAAATTACGAAACAACCTTTGAAAACCTTTCAAAATCATTTTGAATATTGGAATGAATTTAGTACGAAACTCAGCTGAAGCTCTTGAGAGAGGCTTTAAAGAAAAAAAAAAAATATACTACAATCTACTGTTAAATATTTTACATTTTCTCTCAATTGTTCACTGTACGATTCTTAACCTTGAAATACGTAGGTTTAAAGTATTATTTCAAATTTTATAGATGCTCCATAATTTGGGCCATGGCTGTATATATATATATATATATATATATATATATATATATATATATATATATATATATATATTCCACATCACCAAAAACAAACAACTATATTTAAATATTTACAGGAAACCAAGGAAATGATCGGAAATAATAATAAATATTAAAAATAGAAAAAAAAATAAAGAAAAATAAGCAAATAATTTTCGTTGATTTTTTTTTTTTTTTTTTTAATCAAACTTGTCCAAATCTGAACGGAAGTTTTCACTCTGACGGAAATCAACAAAGGCTCATCGGAGAAATAATTTCCGGTTCAAAACACGATATCTAGAATCAGTTCAGCAATAAATAATATTCTTTTTTAGTCAATGAAAAGGTTGAAAAACAAATTAATCCAATCTGAGCCAAGTTTATGGAGGCCGATCTTCCATTGAAATACAGGCATTGACAAAGTAAGTACAGAATTCGTCAGCTCGTCCAGTCAACACGCCATCCCCGAATCTAGGCGATCCCCCCAACTGTCACGTTAATTTGAAAATTGATACGATAGGAAACTTTATTAAGTCCCAGCTGATAACACGTAGAAAGAATCACGTTTAGTACAACTTTTGTTATACATCCTTTCATTACTTTCAACTCAAGCTACTTGGAAATGCATCTGATTTCGTGGATTTGTTTGTTTTATTAATCCTTTTACCCGAAGCAACGCGATAAAGCCACTAAGACGCGAGGAGTTACTGAGTATATTAGGGAGAAAAGACAATAACATAAGAATCAAGACGACAGAAGATAACGATTGATATTGCATTTAAATTTTGAAGGTTAAAGTTGATTGGAATTTTAGAAGCCGGTAAAGAGTTTTACAAACGAGAAGTGCGAGAGAAGAAACTGTTAGCATAGAACTTACGGTTATATTCAACTAAAATGAGACTTCGTTGCCAAATGTTGAAATAGCTAGATGTAACCGTATGCTTTATAGTAATAGCTTCTTTTCGCCTATTTGCAGCCCGTGGAACTCTTACGGTTTCATGCTTCCATACCATCTACAATCTTCAAAATTCAAATGCAACATCAATCACCATCTTTTTTCTTCAACCCTGTTCTTTTCTTGTTCTTTCCCCTTTTTTCACTCCTAGTAACTCTTTGCGTCTTAGTGGCCTTCTCGTCTTGCTTGGGTGAAAAGATTTGTGGATTTACCCCACTTATTACCCTTAAAAAACTGTCGCTAGACGACGCTCTCTAAGCCTATAAATAGGCAGTAACATTCTGTCATTCACTCTTTTTCCCCCCATTTCCCTCAGGGACGGTAAGATGTAGGTCGAACGAGGAAACGCTTACCCCACTGGAGGACGCACATATACCTTTCTCTATATTTTTTCAAGGATTTTTTCCTACACCAAACTACACACACAAACACATTCTTTAGTCTTTAAGTGTTTTCTTTTATGTTAATTTTTTTGTAATACGCAACAATATTCTGTTGTGTATGCTTACCCTTGTTAATACAAACTTTTGTTACTTCTTCATTTATTACCTGGACTCACACTCCGAATAAATATACCAATAGACAAGAGTTTTCCGACCCACAATCAACAAGCATACTCCCGCAACAAATTAGAAAAAAAATAACTGTCATGAAAATATTTATATACAGAAAAGCACAGGTACGATACACTATAGCGGTGAGAAAGTGACAGAAATCGAGATGCCAGATCTGGACAGCTGGCATTGCAGATTCTTCAGATTTTATCAAAGACCCAGGCCAGATGTAACTTTTTAGGTTACAGGTCAAATTAATAACAAAAATACATGTTCTATTTTACGTTTCTCTTTATTCTAAAGAGTATAGGTTAACATGTTTTTGTTGTCTTTACAGTCCAATTACAAATATAGAAGAAAATCTTAGCAAGACTTACTACTGATGTTGTCCTTTATTTAGTCAAGAATTTGTCATCATGTTATAAATGATTTTTCTGAGGTATTTGCACAAACACATATATCATTTATTAACCACAAATGAATCCTACCATTAGGAATTTTCCTCCACTTTCAATTCTTAATGTTATGGCGAAAGATATTTTTATATTTGACGTAAACGTCTGGTTTCAGGACTGATGAAATTTGGAAGTAAAAGAAATCTACATGAGAGGAAAAAGAATTTGAAAAAGAATGGCCACAAAATATCAATTTGATTGGATCGCTGTTTCGCTAATTATTTTTACGGTATTTTCATGATTGATGCCATTAAAATTTGTAAGTCGTATATTGGGGCATTTTTGGGAAACACTCAGTAACATTATCAAATAGCAGAAGACTCAAATTCACAAATTAAGCATTATATATATATATATATATATATATATATATATATATATTCATGAATCATTCATACAAAAAAACAAATATAGAGGTTAATGATTTAAATGGCGAGAATACATCTTCGCAAACAATATAAATAAGATACATCAACCCTGAACCTGTATATGAATGATATGATCCCTGTTCATAAATTCCAGTTGCATAAGGGCTTTTAATTTTTTACAAGCTTTCGTCTGTTCCTACAGACATCCTCAGGTATGGAAATAGATTTTGTTCTTGTTTTTGTTCTAGATCCATACAAATAATCATATGATTATGTGCATGTATATTAATATACCTATTTCCATATGCTATACCACATCTCTCTCATATATATATATATATATATATATGTGTGTGTGTGTGTGTGTGTGTGTATGTATGTTCCAATAACTTGACCTATTTTAAATTTAATTAAGTTTAAAATCGGTCCAAGTTATTATAGTAAGGTTCAACTTGTACAAGGCCAGGGAGCCACACGAGTAGAGGGATACGCAAAGGGCAGTTTATATGGATAGGGAGAGGAAGATAACGGTTGGCTCTAGATAGAAAAAGTTAAGACTGTAGCGATGGAAGAAACATCTTCTTGGGAGTCTTTTCCTTATGGCAGTGCATAAATATGGGAAGAAACAGTTTGAGTGGAACTTACTTCTCACCGATGGAATACGGAGAGAATGTGGTTAGTTTGTTACGATGTAAGTGGTATGTCGGGTTTTAGCTGTGAAGGTAAGACCAGGGGATGCAGTTCGTCCGAACACTTTCCATGGCAATAAACGATAGAGCAGTGAGAGACTTGCCACATCCCGCCTGTGAGAGAGTGGTAGAAGTATGGAAAATAATTCTTCTCCAAAAAGGACTCGGAGACGCCTTTGAACTCTAAGTGAGCTTTGGACAGTTCCTGTCCCCAAATGGCACCCTTAATTTTCGGCCTGATCTGGATCTTATAAAAGGTAGAAAATAGCATGCGGTGTCAGGTATTTACAGGAGTGGTCAGGGAGCTGATCATTTTACATGCATCTTTTTGCGATGGATCGTGTATAGGAATTCAATTTGAGGTAAGGTGAGAGTTTAAGGACCAATAGCCCCTCAAAGCACGGTGACTCTTTGAGGGGACATCTGTCCATCGTGAGTAGCGGTAGTTCTGTAGTGCAGTAATAGAATAACTAGTTTGATTTCAGAGGCATTGAATATACCCAACCAGTTTTCTTCCCGCTGAGAACTTAGACCGAAAGAGAGGTCAGCTGCCAATCACTGATCGTCAAGACTTTCAGGGGTATGGCCGTATATCATCGTATCATAGGCATAGACGTTTACAAAGGGTCGGAGTAAATTCTTAGGTAGATCATTTATGTATATCATACAGAGAGATGGTCCGAGAAGTGACCCCTGGAGAACGCCTGTATTGACCGCCAGGACATCGGAGGATAGATCGTTAATAACTACCACCTTCATGGATCTACCTGTTCGGAAGAATTTTATAACAAAGGAAACACTTCCAGTGATTTCATAGCTGGGGAGATTGTGAAGCAAACCTTTGTGCCATACCTTATCGAAGACCTTCGAGACATCTAATGCTATTGCCATTGCGGTATGTGTGTCGTCAAGGGCCTCACTAATTCTGTGTTTAATGGTAGTTAGAACATCAGCAGCGGATCAGGCTGATCGAAACCCATACTGCTTGTCATACAAGAAGTTGTTCCAGATGAAGATGAAATATTATCTTTAAAATATAGGAAATGTCAATAATTTTGCATATATATATATATATATATATATATATATATACTGCGTGCCAAATTATTATCAAGATAACTTTTTTCTAATATTTCAAAAACCGTCGAATCAATACACACAAGATTTTCACACAATGTTGGCAACACTGACCTGCGCAATCACTGAAATGTTCGTACTGATCGGCGCAATCTAAACAAACTGGCGCCATATTTGTTATCAGCGCGGTGATTTGAGCGTGCCAAATTATTATAAAGGTTTAATAAAATTCCCAGAATTGAGAAAACAAAACGTTTATTAATGTTGCACGTGAATGTTTATGATCAAAAGAAACTAATAAATAAGATAATCAAACAAATAATAACAGATACAAACAAAGGCACAGTTTTAAACAAATTAATAGGGAATGTGCTTTCCCTGTTTTGAAATTATTTGAAGAAAAATCGACGATCCATAGAATTTGTTAATTGTAGGATGTCATCTGCTGTAATGCCGCGAGATATGTCAAGAATTGCTTCCCACAACTCAGCGTTACTCCTGAATTGTCGTCCGTTGGCGTACAGTCTTCGCTTCATGATGCTCCAAAGGTTTTCGATTGGGTTCAAATCCGGAGAATTTGCTGGCCACTTCATTTTTCGAGATCCATCGAAGCCTAACCGTTTCAAATTTTCAGTAGTCTTGTGAGCAGCATGTGAGGGAGCATTATCTTGCATAAAAACAATGGCCCTCCTGAAGACAAATCTTTGCCTTTTCAACCATGGTTCAAGATGCTCCTTCATAAACGATATGTATGCATCAGCAGTCATTTTGACGGCATCTGGTACTCTCTCTGGGCCCACTAATGTCTTTCCAATAATACCACCCCCAGATCGTTATGCCTCTACCCGCATTGTTGGCGTCTCAAACGCTGATGGCGATTCTGTCCGTTCATTATCCAGCCTTTGCACCATCTATCTGAACCATTAAATGTTACTCGAGTTTCATCTCTGAACAAAACTTTAGAAAAGTCAATCTTCATATTGTCCTCGGCCCATTTCAATCGATTTTGAATGTGATTTCTCGTCAAAGGAGGCTTCGATACAGGTTTGACTGTTGTTGCTATTCCTCTCAGATACCGACACCGAGTACTTTTAGATACAGTAGGATACCCAATGCGACTGAAAAGTTCTTGACTGGTAAGTCCAGGGTTATTCGTGGGCTCTCGTTTAAGTCGTGACATGAGACGACGTGAAATAACCATCGGCTTGCCTTTATCTGCCCTTTTGCGTACTTGTGTAGGGTTGGCGGTGAACTTTTTCACTGTTTGATGACACCTCCCTATCATTTTAGAAATTTCTAGGGTAGATTTACCTTTTGAAAGTTCTGAGATAATAATTTTCTTTTCAGCATCACTTAAACTGCTTTTACGGCCCATCTTTTCACTAAATTCTTACACTTTTCTAATAATTTGGCACTCTCAAATTACCGCACTGATAACAAATATTCAATTGCGTCAGTTTGTTTACGTTGTGTAAATCAGTACGAAAATTTCAGTGATTGCACAGGTCAGTGTTGCCAATATTGTGTGAAAATTGATTCGACGGTTTTTGAAATATTAGAAAAATAGTTATCTCGATAATAATTTGGCACGCAGTGTATATTACAGGAAAGAAGTATGACAAAATGAAAACGTTTTCGTGTGACGCATTTCATCCTCTAGGACTTCATCGGAAGATGTTGATGACAAACGTCCGCAGGTAGAGGCTTTATACGCGAGCCTTTCTCAGTTGAATAAAGTTTTCTTAGTGTCCTTTTATAGTCCCAGTAAACAGAAATAGCTCTCAAAGAGGAGAGTAACAAACCAAGGGGAAACCGCTCTTGATTATTCATGACAGCTACTACACATACGCACAAACAAAAGAGAGACGCTGATAATTTTAAATAAAAGATTATATGAACACAAACGGGATCTTTTACAAAACAACTCATTAAATGCATTAGTTTTTTTCACCGTAACGAGACTGATCACAATTTTGATTTAGAACATGCCATCCTAATTGAAAAAAAACAATTTACTAAGCGGAAAATGTTTAGGAAGTGATTTAATCGCTAGATTATCCACAGGAAATTTGCGTCCAGCTTCTGATAATCTTTCGTCATCTTCTATTATCACAATCTGGGATATTTAATAACAAATGTGATGGTAACATAAACCAGAATGAAAGAATCTAAATTAAATCGGCTAGATTAAATACCCAGAATAAAATTTAAAAAAAATTAAACTTAAAATTTTCAGCCTCTCTTTCGTTCGTAATCGCATCAATGTAAATATAAAAGACGAAACGCGTTACACGAAAACTCTTTGCACTTTGTCATACTTCTTTCCCTTACAATTTTTGAGATATAAACAAATATATATATATATATATATATGGCCTGACGATTGCGTCTAGCATGAAAGAGCCTGTCGCCTCAAAGTGTTGACTTCAATTTTCACTTTTATATTTACACACGCTGTATCTCTGATATTGAGTACTTTATCCCATAAATATAGCACACCTTAAGAGTATATTTCTTCTCTATTATCCTACGAATACATGCATGTTTGTCGAGCGGGCCTTTGGCCTTTGACATTGGGCTCTATATTAGTATCTGTATATAAGTGACTAAGTTGTAAAAGAACTGACCACAACAGGTATTAAATTCTCGTTAAAGTTCCGAGTATTCAACTGGCATCAGTCATTAACAATAACAAAATGAAATGAAATTCAAAGTCATTTTGGTAGTATGAATTTTTAGTCTATTTTTCAGTGATTGTTGTCACGTGAACCCGATATTTTTATTTAATTAATTCGTTTTCTACTGCTTATCAACCAATTTCAGATTATTAAAAGGCAAGAAAGTATTTTTAGTTTGCAATATTTTTTATGAGATAACGGTTTAGTGATAAAAGTCCTACTAATTAACCCATAGCTGGAGGAAAGCTGTGGATTAATATCATTCATAATGTAGTTCGGACCTCCCTCTCCCCTCATGTTCCTCCCAACTAAAGAACCATATCAAAAATATTCTCCTCTATGAGTTTCAGCAAGGGACCAACAAAATCCCTCTTGCATGTGTATTTGGTTAATGCACTAGGTGAAAGAAGTTGCAGGAATTTTAGTCTCTAAGACGAGCCTAGAGAGGATCGTTCAAAAGTTCAGTGGATTTCGAAGATGCTGTTCTAACAAATCCTGCTACCACAACAAGGAAACCCAGTGAGAAATTTAATGTTATTCATACGACAGTCCTCCGCGGATTGAAAATGATTCGAAAGGTTTCAGTGGTTGAAGACAAGAGTGACTGGTGAAAAGAGTACATAAACTACCTAATGAACTTTTGTAAATGGTTGGCAGAACAGGGTTTGGGCGAGATAAGAAAAGGTTAAAATTTACTACGAACTACAAAGGACAGGACATTGTAGAGAACTATGTTTGCCGCCGCCGCCACCCAGAAATGACCAAGTAAGACAATGAATGGCGAAAAGACAAACCATACTTAGATATGGAGAACCATGATTACCGACGTCCTGAAGGAACACGGCAAATAGAAGTAATTTATAACCCTTCTGAAACTTCAAACGGACATTTAACAACTTCATCTTATGAGGTTCCATTCTTTCATATTGACTAAATACGAATAATCAGGAAACGTTATTAATATAGTTTGTGATTGTTTTGAATCCCTATCTAGTTCTTTCTTTTCATCGTACATTATAATATTGAATATTTCTATGAAACCGCTGTCAATGTCATTATATCCGGTATGTTTATTTACCTGGACTCACCTGAATCTATAAGATATTCTTTACGAGACAGATAATACAAGGATCGTAAAAAACCCGTTCCACAGCTACGGTTGCTACCGGTTCCTTCTAAAGTGTTTTCCATTCTCATATGCACCTAGTAGCCACTTGCGTCTTATTGGTGTCATTGCTTGTTAGGAGTGAATTAATTTAAAAAGGAGAAAATAAGGAAAAAAAACAAAAAAACGGAAAAAAACAAAAAAAAAACGGAAAAAAACAAAAAAAAACGGAAAAAAACAAAGGAAAAACATCGAGAAAAAAAAAAGGAAAAACATGGAAGAAAAAATTGGAAAAACATGGAAAAAAAAAGATTGTACTTTCTGTTTTTGTTATAATAATGTTCATCCTGTGCAATGCCCAAGAACCACTCGAGGTAAAAAGTTACAGAGTAAGAGGTAAAGAAACAAAGTTTAGAAGGAAAGATAATGGTTATAGACATAAACAGGTTAAGTGATCATGGAAGTATCCTCTTAGGAGTCAGTTCCATAACGCATCAGTTTCTGAGAAGAAGCTGTTCGAGTAAAACTACATCTAACCAATAGAATATGAAGAGAACAATGGTGGTTCGGTACAGTAGGCGTTGCATGGCGGGTCTTGACCGTGAAAGTTGGAACTGGTTGAACTAAGGAATGTAGTTTGTCGAAACACTTTCCCTAGAAATAGCGACAGAGTAGCAAGATGCCTGAAACATTTTGTCTATGGGCTGTAAGGGGGAAAATAATTTATCACCCACAAAGCTGCGTAGGCGCTTTTGGACGCTATCGAAACTGGAAACTGGAAAATGAAAACTGGGCAGCTCCTGCCAATACATTGTAGCAATAATCCATTTTTGGTCTGATCTGGCTCTTGTAAACAGTGTTTCTCAAGCTGTTTCAAAAGCTGGAAACACAAAGCACATGGCTTTTATGTACCGTGTTCCTTTAGGACACAAACGAACATAGCTCTCCCCAACTTCCTATTTTTGTATCTCTAACCAGTGCTTGTGGTCTTAATATCCTTCCTAAATCCTTTCTGTCATCCATTTACACAAACTTGGTAGGTAGATTACTCAAGTCACTCTGCAACTCTTACTTTCAACATGTGTTGTCAGTATTAAATTCTCCAAGCTCTCTTTCTTCGTCATGAGACTTGAAACCTTCAAAATAGGTTCACACACCTGTTTTTTGAAAAGGAGAAGAGATTTATCCTTGGTTTCCTGTTCCTTGCAAAGTCTGCTTTACTTCCATATTTCTAAAGTTTGAAATTGTATTTACTATTTATTTATATTATTTCTTAATAGGTTCGTCGGGTTCACTCTCATAAATTTATTTTTTTAGGAGTAGTCGAAGATTAAGCGCTGCTTCCGGTTCCTTCTGAAGTGTTTGCGAGGAAACTGATATTAAATAGTTATTTAACACTTTTTTTGATCTTCCTGTATCTTAATACTTTGATTAACATTTGGGAGGCATCTTCAGACTTGTTTCTCGTATTTTCCGTCGCTTGATTTTACGTTCCAATGCGCAATTCTATTGCTATTTCTACTCACAATACATTTGCTCTTCTTACAGTTGATAGTTCTTGCCATTGGCCTTTACTACCTTGTCTAAGAGTTCTTGCAATTTTACTTGTGTCAGCCTTCAGCAAGGTGTCAGCTGCATATCTGACGTTGGTAAGATTGGGTCTACGAATAATAAACGTTAGTAGGTCTTCTAGTTCTCTTAGAATCACCTCGTTGTACAGGTTAAATAAATCCGGTGAGAAGGCACATTCTTGTCTTCCGGCCTTTTTGATTTTTGATGTGCTTGCTCAATTCCTTTTCTATCTGTATGTGAGCGGTTTGTACCCAGTAAATGTTGCAGATTATTTGAATGCCTTTCCCAAACGGCATTTTAAATACACTGATCTAATACATATTCGCTTGTGGTTGTACAATTCCAGAACCTGTTAACCTATTCGTGTAAGGTTTTCGAATCACTTCTTAAACAAAGAATGTTAGATTAAGTAGCTACTCCGTTTACTTTTCATATTTATCTCGGAAAATCTAAGCCAAGATAAATCCGATTTCTCGCACTTAGTGCATTTTGATTAATATGATGTTTTACTCATACCGATTGCTATAGGAACTATTTTTATCCACAAATAACTCGAGTCGGCATCCTTACAGCAGTGCGGTAGATGCATCTCCAAACTTCTTCAAGTCTATGTCGCATCCATTAACATTTATAAGGTTTCGAACAAAACCTTTTATTCTGCGAATATTCACTCCTTACTTAAGGTGCCATGCGTTATGCATGCTTAGGCAATCATGTCTTTTTCGATTTATGACTGACGCAGCAGGAGAATTCCTGCAGTCGGTCGACATTACTTTTTGCGAACACAGGTATTTTAAAACGTCTATATCTCTTGTGCTATGACTGGTGTTCTTCACTGTCACAGTGAAATCGCAAGCAGACATTAAGTATTTTCGGAACATTTCCCAAGTGGTTGCATATTTAGACTTACAGAACCTGAACTTCAGAACCGGTTGGACTTTGTCCTAAATGAAAGTATTTCAAGTTCTGATCGATTGACGTTAAATCAGAAATTGAAGTTCGCTTTCGTTGCTTTTTATCTGCCTCTTTTTGCCAGGGGTCATGGGAAACTTGTTGAAAGTAATGCTACAAGTGACAGTTTTTGACATTCTTTTTCGAACATGACCTTTACGAAGCGGATTTCGGGGCTCTACAACACAAAAGTTAGTCAAATGAACAAAATGTTTTACCCCCATGTACCTCCTTCTAATCACCTACCCTACTTTGACACTAACAAAAATGCCAGAAACAATAGTTTTCTACTTTTTAGTATCCAAATATTAAAACTATTCAAATCTGAATAATTAAAAAAAAAAAAAATTTCAAGAGATTTAAAACGTACTTACTTCCTTTCGCACTTTAAATTGATCATTACCTGATTTTGCCATATGTCGGGAACCAAATATCAATTTTCGACATAGATTTCCTTGTTATCTATCAGAAAACATGATATAACTTCAGTAATTTTTTGTGTTGGATCGCTTTTTGGCACTAAAATCCCCCTAAAAGAAATCTAAGAAGGTTAACTCCTTCCCCGGTGCAGACGTGTATATATGTTTTTATCGAAAAATTTTTTTTCAGACACGGACGAATAAATACATTCAATAACGTTCAAAAACCTATTATATACATTTATTTTGGCCTTTACTACCTTGTCTAAGCGTTCTTGCAATTTTACTTGTGTCACCCTTCAGCAAGGTGTCAGCTGCATATCTATAAAAAAAAAAAAAAAAAAAAAAAAAAAAAAAAAAACAAAACAAAAAAAAAAAACAATAAAAAACAACCCCCCCAAAAAACAGGAAATGAAAATGACACTAACAAAAATACTCCTAGACTATTATCATATCGGATGCAGATGTGATATCATGTACAGGGCCGTACGAAAATCTTGTCATCCATAGATAATTTTCTATTCCAGATGGCCTGTTATGCTCCGGCCTTCTCCAGGTGGTTGGAATATTTAACTGAACACTTTATTTCGCTCACTGGGATAGACTGTTCTAGTTCCACGTGCCATGTTTAATGGATGTCAGTTATCAGTTATCTCCTGTTAATTCCCCTCTCCAAAAACTATTGTAATAATCAAACTGTTATACGTCGATATTGGTTCTTTTTATGCCTTTCTGAGCTTGTAACGTCCAGTTGTCAACTCATAGTCTGGTAGAGGTTTGAGACAGCTCAGTGTTTACACGGTGCCTCAGTTTATAAGTTCTTATATTAAATACACGGTGCCTCAGTTTATAAGTTCTTATATTAAATACACGGTGCCTCAGTTTATAAGTTCTTATATTAAATACACGGTGCCTCAGTTTATAAGTTCTTATATTAAATACACGGTGCCTCAGTTTATAAGTTCTTATATTAAATACACGGTGCCTCAGTTTATAAGTTCTTATATTAAATACACGGTGCCTCAGTTTATAAGTTCTTATATTAAATACACGGTGCCTCAGTTTATAAGTTCTTATATTAAAACACGGTGCCTCAGTTTATAAGTTCTTATATTAAATACACGTTTCGGCCGTTGCCTCAGTTTATAAGTTCTTATATTAAATACACGGTGCCTCAGTTTATAAGTTCTTATATTAAATACACGGTGCCTCAGTTTATAAGTTCTTATATTAAATACACGGTGCCTCAGTTTATAAGTTCTTATATTAAATACATCTTTCCCCTAAAAATTTATAAGTTCTTATATTAAAACGGTGCCTCAGTTTATAAGTTCTTATATTAAATACACGGTGCCTCAGTTTTATAAGTTCTTATAATTAAATACACGGTGCCTCAGTTTATAAGTTCTTATATTAAATACACGGTGCCTCAGTTTATAAGTTCTTATATTAAATACACGTTTTGGTGCCTCAGTTTATAAGTTCTTATATTAAATACATCGGTGCCTCAGTTTATAAGTTCTTATATTAAATACATTCGCTTGAGGATGTGCCTCAGTTTATAATTTAATTTATATTAAATACGGGGTGCCTCAGTTTATAAGTTCTTATATTAAATACATTTGCCTCATAGTTTATAAGTTCTTATATTAAATACACTAGTGAGCCAAGGTGCCTCAGTTTTTAAGTTCTTTATATTAAATACACGGTGCCTCAGTTTATAAGTTTTTATATTAAATACACTTTGGGGCTTCATCTGTGCGATTTTTTTGCCTCAGTTTATAAGTTCTTATATTAAATAGTGTGTGTATATATATATATATATATATATACGGTGCCTTGTTTATAAGTTCTTAGAGGGGTGGGGAGGGGGAGAGGGGGGAGAGGGGAGAGGTGGGAGAGGGGGGAGGGGAGGGGGGGGGAGGGGGGGAGAGAGAGGGGGGGAGGGATAAATATGGGTGTCACATTTTCTTCCAAAGTATAATTAAATTCACCTGGGAAACGGTGCCTCAGTTTATAAGTTCTTATATTAAATACACGGTGCCTCAGTTTATAAGTTCTTATATTAAATACAGTGAGAAAACGGTGCCTCAGTTTATAAGTTCGCCGTTTATATTAAATACACGGTGCCTCATTTTTTATAAGTTCTTGGTATTAAATACACTGGTGCCTCAGTTTCAAATAAGTTCTTATATTAAATACACGGTGTCCTCAGTTTATAAGTTCTTATATTAAATACACGGTGCCTCAGTTTATAAGTTCTTATATTAAATACACGGTGCCTCAGTTTATAAGTTCTTATATTAAATACACGGTGCCTCAGTTTATAAGTTCTTATATTAAATACACGGTGCCTCATTTTATAAGTTCTTATTTATTAAATACACGGTGCCTCAGTTTATGAAAAAAGTTCTTATATTAAATACAACGATTTTGCCTCAGTTTATAAGTTCTTATATTAAATACAAACGGTGCCTCAGTTTATAAGTTCTTATATTAAATACACGGTGATAAATCTAAAAAGAAAAGGGTTATAAATTTCCACCGACTGTAGTAATGACCGTTCAGCCAATGTATATCAGTTTATAAGTTCTTATATTAAAACACGGTGCCTCAGTTTATAAGTTCTTATATTAAATACACGGTTTTTTTTTTATAAGTTCTTATATTAAATACACGGTGCCTCAGTTTATAAGTTCTTATATTAAAAACATAAAAATTTCGTCTGAAAATGAAACTTTAATACATTATTCGAACTATTGTCCTCATCTTTGTCGCCATATTTATTACAACGTTTCGGCCGTTGTACTCTCCGGCCTTCTTCAGGTGGTTGGAATGTTTAACTGAACCCTTTATTTCGCTCACTAGGATAGACTGTTCTAGTTCCACGTGCCATGTTCAATGAATGTCAGTTATCTCCTGTTAATTCCCCTCTCCAAGTTCTGTACTACCTTAACCGGGTATTGAACTCACACTCTTTTGGTCCTATCAATGGATCTAACCAACGCCTTTATCAAACTGTGCCAGGTGTCCTTGAGGAAGGCCAGAGCGTACAACGGCCGAAACGTCGTAATAAATATAGCGACAAAGATGAGGATAATAGTCCGAATAATGTAAATAGTGTGCATAATACGTCATCTCAGAAATATAGACAGATAATGAAACATCTTTCCCGAAATAATTGGCGGGGAAGGGGTTAAAAAAAAAAAAAATATTAAGCTACTTTTAAGAATTTACGCTATTCCCTGTAGACCTGTGTTTCTCGACCTAAACTCCTAGTTTATTAATGAGAAAGGTTGAATTTTTTTGTTTTAATCTTCCTCTTAAGTCTATATAACATAAGATCCATAATTAAGATGAAGAAAAAAAAATTATTACAAGAGCCTCAAAACTACAAATGCTCGCTTGACTATTATTCGGAATCTCTGCGATAAGGATTGAACATTTCATCAACCTCCAATTCACACTGTATTATTTTAATGTATCAGTTATTGCTACGTTTTGGTACATACAGCCCCGTTAAAACTTACCCTGAAAACTACCAAAACGTAGCAATAACTGATACAATTGAAAAATACAGAAACTGAGACAACCCTCGTCTGGTAATTTGGATTCATCTGTAACCTTGGAAACATGAATTATGATTTTAGCTGTGTCTTTAAAACCCAGTAATTTTAAAAGTTACTCCAAAATTCGCTTGAGGATGAAATGGAACTAATGTCTTTAATTTAATTACAAAATTAAATTCCGGGGCATAGCGTAAATGAAAAATGCCACAAACTTAAAAGAAAAAAAGTATTATCGTCAAAATGCTTATGTTATTATTTAGATGAAAGAAATAAGTATTTTTTAATTATTTTTTGAAATTTTTTAATATTTTCTAACACGTTCGAAATTTTGGTTAAAGTCGTCTTTGTTTACGTCATCGCGGCGACGTTTAAAATAAGTTTTTTTTTGCGTTTTTTTACCGTTGAAAACATATTGATTTGGAAATTCTTGTAAAAATAAAATAATTGTCCAATCTTAATGAAATTTTCAGGACTTATTCACAAATCAATGAAATTATTTTTGAAATATTTTTTTTTTTAGAAAATTTTGGTAAAAATTATATTTTTTTAAAATATGTTACCCCCACATTTACTTAATTTAATGAAATTTCGCCTTAAAACCTTTTTGGTTCCTGAATTTTTTTTTTTGTTAAAAGTAGGAGTCTTCGAAGATGGTAAATAACCTTTTTTTTTTCAAATTTGAGCTATTTAACTGAAAATCTGCTCTGAATTGAAAAATAATGAATCAATAAAACTATGATATTACTTAATTAGAAAAGCTTTTAATTGCTTTTTGTAAATAAGTAATATTAAGACATTATTGTCTGAAGAAATAATTTTTTCTGATGAATAATTAATTTTACAAAATTTTTTTTCGTTTTTAAGAAATTTTAATTATAATAATTTATAATAGTTTTTTAAATCGTTGTAAAGCTCTGTATTAGGAGGGTTCCTCGATATCATGTACTAATTAAGTAGAAAAAAAATTTACGAATCCAAAATTGCTAAGTTTAATAAATTTAGTTGCGCTACTTTTTTTAAAAATAATTTTTTATGTAGTATTTTTTACTTAATTCATTCCTTATTTCCATGTATGATATACAGAAATTGCCATTATTATAACAAGGTCACGTGATCTAAGGGTTTTGTCCCTTTACGTGGCCTTTTCAAATTTATTTCGTTTCTTAAGTTGTATTTTCCGTTCAAAAGTGTAAACTTTAAATTTTTAAATTATTTTTTTTTTTTTCATTTACTATTTCACTAAATAATTTTATTTTTTATGTATTGTATTGTGTGTGTCATACTCAAATAGAAAATTTTTTTTAAAAGCTCAGACTTAAAATTATGTCATTTATGGTCATCAGTAGTAGCTGTCATCGGCTCGTCAATCAACCATTATCAATAAGATCGAACGGATGAAAGGGACCGCTCGTTAATAATTGGATGTATATTATTTTTTTATGCTATAAGTAACAAAGATTTCTTTGAAATCAGATTACTTTTAAATTTTTAATTTTACTAAAATAACGTGTCAGAATTTTTTTTAAATATTTTAAAAATCGATAAATTTGTGTTTGTTTACAAATTTCTTAAAATTAAGAAAATGGCCGTTTTTAAGAAAATTTAAAAATTTGAAATTAAATTTGACAATCAAATGTATATAGTTTCTATCTGAAATACACCAGAATTGTTTAATTAATAGAAATCGTAAATTTAGTTATTAAAGCTATTTCATTAAAGCTAAAATGAAATCTTCAAGAATGTTTTTTCATTGTAAAAAATTCATTTTAAACTTCAATATAGAAAATTTATGCCGAAATAGTGGAGGTACTTACTATTATCATATCCCGTGAGAGAGTTGAGAATATTCTACAATGAAATTTGCATGACGGAATTTTCTGTTCGGTTGCCGGCACGTCTTCTTAACACCTGACCAAACGCGCATCAGACACCTCACAGGAAAATCCGACATTGCTCGAGGCAGATCCAGTTTCCTTGAACGTTTCCTAAACTGGGATGAGTGTTGGGTCTATCATTTAGACAATGTGAGAATCCATGCAGTGGAAACACACCTCTTTACCTGCTTCAAAGAAGGTCAAGGTCAGAGAGAATGACAACCTCGGTTTTTAGGAATGCAAAATGCATTGTGTTTATCTTCAAAAGGATCACACTATTAATGGAGAATGCTATGCCAACATGAAGGGCTATCAACACCAAACGCCCAGAAAAGTGACGAAAGAGGTCTTGTTTAATCAGGACAATATTCCAGCGCAACACATCTCTGATTTCAGTAGCTGCTTGTGTGTGACTGCGGCTTTGAACTGGTTGATAACCCTCCCTATTTTCCGGATTTGTCCCCGATTGACTATCTTCTGTCCTCCAATATAACAACACAAACAAACAAACAAACAACAACAACAACAACACACAAAAAACAACAACACAAAAAACAACAACAACACACAAAAAACAACAACAACACACAAAAAAACAACAACAACAACAAAAAAAAAACAACAACACACCAAAAAAAAACAACAACAACAACACACAAAAAAACAACAACAACACACAAAAAAAAACAACAACAACACAAAAAAAACAACAAAACACACAAAAAAACAAAACACACAAAAAAACAAAAACAACACACACAAAAAAAAACAACAACACAAAAAACAACAACAACAACACACAAAAAAACAAACCAATTAAAATATTTAATAAATAAAAAAATAAATAAACAACAACAAAACACACAAAAAATAAACACACAAAAATAAACAACAACACACAAAAATAAACAACAACAACACACACAAAAATAAACAACAACACACAAAAATAAACAACAACACACAAAAATAAACAACAACACACAAAAATAAACAACAAAACAAATAAAAAAAACAACAAAAAAAAAACAAAACAAAACAAAAAACAAAAAAACAAACAATAAAACAACAACAACAAAAAAAACAAAACAACAAAAACAAAACAACAATTAAAAAAAATAAAAAAAAAAAAAAACAAAAAAAAAAAAAAAAAAAAAAAAAAAAAAACAACAACAAACAACAAAAAAAAACAAAAAAACAACAACACAAAAAAATAAACAACAAAAAATTCAAAACTTTAAAAAAAATAAAACAAGTATAAAAAAAAACAACAACAATTACAAAAAATAAAAACAACAACAACAAAAAAAAATAAAACAACACACAAAAATAAACAACAACAACAAAAACTTTCAAAAAAAAAAACAACAATTAAAAATAAAAAAACATTTTTAAAATTTTTCAAAAAACAACAAAAAAAAAACAACATAAAAAAATCAACAAAACACTTCAAAAAAACAACAAAAAAAAAAAAAACAAAAAAAAAACAAAAAACAACAAAAAAATAACACAAAAAATAAAAACACCACATTTTAAAATAAACAACACCACACAAAAATAAAAACATGTACACAAAAAAATATCATTCTTTTTAAAAAATAAACAACAACACACAAAATAAACAACAACAAACAAAAAATAAACAAAAACAAAAAAATAAACAACAACAAAAAACAACACAACAAAAAAAACAACAACAACAAAAAAAAAAAAACAACAACAAAAATAAACAAAACACACACAAAATAAACAACAACACAAAAAAAGTAAAACAACAAAAAAACAAAAATAAACAACACCACACACAAAAATAAACAACAACACACACAAAAATAAACAACAACACACACAAAAATAAACAACAAACAACAAAAATAAACAACAACACACACAAAAATAAACAACACCAAAAAAAAATAAACAAAATAAAAATAAACAACAACAAACACGAAAATAAACAACAACAAACACGAAAATAAACAACAACAAACACGAAAATAAACAACAACAAACACGAAAATAAACAACAACAAACACGAAAATAAACAACAAACACTGATGAAAACATATCTGCTATGACTTTTTTTTAACCAACTGGATGAAAACTTCTTCACCAATGTGATCCAAGCATTGCAACACTAATAGAAAAAGTGTGTGGAGCAAAAGGGGGACTACATTTAAAAATAAACCTCATTTGGTTACATTCAATGAGAGTATCTTGGTGAGCCTACGAACTTTTCAGACGACCCTAGTATGAAAGTATCCAGCATATTTAAGCAGTTTATAAACCCTTGTGTTTTATCCTTACGAGAGACATTAGTATTTTAGTGAAGTCAAGTAACAAAACTGCAAATGCTTAACGGTGAAATCAATTCTCTAATGTACAGTTTTCAAGTGATATATTTCAGAAATAGTTAACAAAAATTCACAAGCGTTTTAAGTGTGGCATGGTATATTTGGTTTTGCAATAAATAAAATGTTATTGTTTTTCATGGATTCAAGTCCTGAAAAAAATATAGGGAGATAAAAAGCGCAAAAAAAGCAGCAATGTAGAGGTAAGAATACCCAGCGAAATCTTGGCACAGGATACGAGTGAGAAACAGAAATAACATTCTCAGGTCAATGTGCACGTAACAGCGGCAGACAAACCAAGTGTATTAAATTCCTAAACATTTTATGTTATAAACCAAGCATAATAAATAGCTAATCCAAATTTTTACATGATTTAACATACATATTTGTTGTAAGTTCTTATCTGGATACGCTAAATGTTTCTATGTTACCTGCCCTCCACCTCTCTCTTTCTCTCTGTAAGACATTTCTAATTCTCGTTGTCGAAGCAGAACAGAAAACAATGAAAAACAGCCCGCATACGGGCTACTTATTTGAATTGTTACAATCAGTGATGTTTTAGTTCTGAAATGCTCCATGACAAGGCTCACTGCACATTGAATATATATATATGTGTGTGTGTGTGTGTGTGTGTGTGAGGCTTGACGATTGCGTTTAGCATTAAACAGACTGTGGCCTCTGGGTGTCAACTTTATATTTATATACACTATGCCTGATAGTGACGGCTTTAACCAGTAAACATATATATATATATATATATATATAAAGACATTTTTATGTTTAACGTTCTTTTTATAGGTACAAGTATTTAAGTAAATGCTCTGTTTATAATAAACAGTATTAAATAACATTTATCAGGCCAGTAAATGTTATTTAATACTGTTTATAATAAACATTCATTTACTTAAAATAATACATTATCAAAAAAGAATTTAAAAAAAATGTCTTTAATAAATAAATTATCGGACTTTGTCCATTTCTTAATATATATATATATATATATATATATATATATACACACACACACTGTCTGCGTTCCATCTGTGGAGTTAACCTTCAAGATAGGACATCTAACGTAGACCTGTTTGACAGGTGTAATATTGGAGGAATTGAGACTTTTCTCATACAGTCTCAGTTACGATGGACTGGTCATGTCTTGAGAATGCCTAATGACAGGAGACCCAAGATTCTAATGTACAGCCAGTTAGATCAGGGCTACAGGAATGTAGAACGCCCATGGTTAAGATACAAAGACAAGCTGAAGGGCAACTTGTCAGCTGTAACTCATAACACCCTCGAGCACTTAGCCTTGGAGTGGGTAGAACGAAGATCAACGTGTTTTAATGGACTCATCAGTTTTCAATCTGCTTGTTTGAATCGTCTAGAAGAAGCGAGAGCAAGATCTAAAATGACAGGTAATCTAAAAATGATCTTATTCCACAATTCTCACTCTTGATTCATATGCAGTCTCCTTTGTAAATCAATAGCGGGTCTTAAGTGCCACTTAAGATTATCGCACAAAATTTCATAATTGTATCAATTAAGTTGTCAGATCCTCATACATCGAAAACGACGGGAGAGTCCATTATATATATCAAATGCAGGTTCGGAGAAGACAAACAAAAGTTCTTAAAATCTTTCGAAATTTTTTTTTTCTACGGTTCGGACCATTTTTCTGGTTTCCAGAGAATTTCAGCATCATATTTTCAAGGTCTTCTGAGTATTTTCAGCCTTCATGGGAGTTCCTAGAATGGCACCGATTCCCGCATCGCTGAGTGTTATTTTATTTTTTTTCAAGTACTGCGATTTATGCGTCAATTTTATGGCATTATATATATATATATATATATATATATATATTCGAGGACAATAAATCCATAGCCCAACAGTTATTAAATGAAATCCTGAATATGTCCAATCAATGCGATTAACGGAAAATGTTTTTGGTTAAATGTATTGCTCAGTAATTCTGCTTATGTTAAAAAATGCAAAATTTAGAAATAAATCTTTTAACGTTTTTCCTCATTACCTAATATTATTGATGTATCAGATTATAGAACTATAAATTATTGAGCTTCAGGCAGCGGCAATAACACTCTGAGACACTCCAGTTTTTACCTTTGTTATTCGGAGACATGGTTGTCAAATTAACATTCTTAAAGTTAAGTAGAAGTTCTTTCAGTGAAATTTCACAACTTATGATTACCTTCCAAATACCGAAAAAAAAAAAAAAAAAAAAAAAAAAAAAAAAAAAGAAAAAAAATAAAATTAAGTTTTGTTAATGGTGTCGAATTTGCATGAGAAGGAATACAGGTGGATAATTTACATTTCGTTGATTGTCTAATGAAGACGTAAGAAAAATCAATTTAAACTCATCTAAGTAATGACTGGTTGCTCATTTCCTGGTATTTAATCCTTGTCACTGACGTCTGCCCCGACATATTTGTGTTTATTTAACATCTTGACTGCCAACCTGTAGTTTATTCTGCAACTATACTGATCGAACTGATCGTTATAGCTTTTGGGAAAGAGCACATACTCTGGTGTGATCAGTGGTTGAACAACCCCAGTATACACGAGAAACATCGGTCCTGATGGTTTTTGAGGTGACCATTTCAGATCAGTTTTTTTTTACCCAATTTTACTCAAAAGGCTTGAACCAGCACGTGGCAGGATTCTTCATGCATTTTCCGACGCTGTTACAAGCATATATTCTCAAGAAATCACTTCCTTGAGAGAAAAAAAAATGATAATGTTCGCAATGATTACTCGGTCTCACGCGAGATAATTTGCTTAATCTTCCATATTTATTACCTAATTTGAGCAACACTGACTAGTGCTACATTGTTTGAACACTAATAAAGTTATTTTTTTTTTTGAGTTATTCATTTTCTAGGTTTTATCAAGTCTTTGCAGGTTCTTTAAAAGCCAGAAATTTTTAAATTGTAAGAATTTTTCGGAACTAATAATGGTTTCGTGGTACAAGTCTTACAAATTGATCCCTAACCGGCGGGGATGTGTGAGAGAGAGTGTGTGTGTGTGTGTGTGTGTGTGTGTGTGTGTGTGTAAGAAGGGGTGGATTCATACCTTTCTGAAGTGTATTTGCGCGTAAGTAAATATAAGAACCACAACTGGAAATGGAACTCGGCTCTCCAATTTCAAATTTTGGGCTATTATCTATTACACCACACGCACATCACAGCCTATCGCACCTGAATAACAATGAGATACCAAAAGAAATTTGTCTGCTAAAATCTTGCTGTAATAGACGAGTTCGCTGAATCAGAATCCATATTCTGAATAGTTGATTCATACACGTTATTTAAAAAAATCTTTCAATACCATATTCCATACCATATGCTCAAATAGTATATTAATAGCGTATAGAGTATATTTAAATGAAGAAGAGACTTGAAGCGATAAATATGTAGTTGTATCGATGAATGTTTACAGTACAGAATTGGTGAGCAAAAAGAAAGTCTTCAAGAAAATAGCAAGGAAGCTTATACCTAAAATCAGGAAACAGATGAAATTTCTGGGAAACCTAATGAGGAAAGGTAAAAAGTGGAAACAGCGAGTAACCTACCTTTGCACTGTGAGTGAGACACAGAACAGGAATAAAGACTGATGGTAAAAAGAGTGAGCACTTACATAGAACAACCAAAAAGTAGTTATGGGGAGTCGTGATCTTCCTAATATCTGCAATGTGTATGTATGTATATACGAGAGAGATATCATGCCATAAAACAATTTAGTACTTTACATTGTTCTATAAAACAGCGTTTATAATTTTTGTTGTTATTTGAATTTCTGGGGCCTCCCTCCCCCCCATTTCATCACCAAAAATGAGAAAGTATATCTGTCTATTTTTTAATAAAAAATAAAAGAAAAGAAAATTAAATTCGGCGTTCTTTGAAACCAGCGAAATAGTTTGTCTCTTAAACATAATTGCGATTTAATATTTGTTTTAATATCAATATTAACTAGTGTACAATTCGCGATGGATAAGTTGTCTAAATCACGCACAAATGAAAATAACTGGCATCTCAGATATCTTTACCAAAATTGCACAAAATATCTTGAAATACTAAAGAGTAAATTTATCCAATAAAATCGCCATTGGCTTCAACCACCACCTCCTGACGATTTCAGATTCTCCTGCATCTCTTCTGGACTGTTTCCTTGTTTAATTGATGAGTGTTGTCATAATCCTTGCCTTCAGTTAATTTTTGGTTTTAAAGGACTTATGTTATCTCTCACTCAACTGTGCCCCACACACAATAATCAAGGTGGGTGCAATCTGGGAAGTTAGGTGGCCAGATGTAAGAGGTGATGTGGTCGCAGAAATTGTCTGACAGCTATGACTGGGTTCTCCTGCTTGTTTGGCATCGTGAAGTGTCCTGTTGCCAGACATAGGTTCTTCCAACAGCCACCCTCTTGACCCAGGGCGGCACTACCTCCTCAAGGCAGTTGATTTAGGCTTCCGTTTTGAGTGACTCCTGTGGGAAGATGAATGGAGGCATAACGTTGCCATCACTACTGATCACTTCAAAGACCATCGTAATCACCATTAGAATCATCCAACCGAATCGTCTGCACTGTCCCAGATTAACATCCGAACACTCTGAAATGTTCGTATTGGAGATTCCGGCGCGAATGTTATGCTGCTTCCAAATTTCTGCGGGAACGAATTGCGTCATAGTGATCCTTTTCTCACAGACGATGTCCAAATGACGCTACTATACTGCGCAGTCGACAAAATAAAAATAAAAAGAAAGGCAAATACCCACATGCGCGAAATTAAAGATATAAAACGCTGACAATTTGTCCATCGCAGCCTGTACAGTTGAGGAAATTATTTTTTATGAAACAGTAAAATTAATGATGAATATTCGCTAAACTGAGTTAAAACACTAGGTACTCCAATTAGATTAAGATTTAACTTGTCGTGTGTGTTTTTATAAGCGAGATGAACAGCGTCAGCCGTGGTGAAAGTATTTCAGGTGGGAGAAGACAAACTCCGACGCAAATCCAAATGGGTAGATAGATGGCTATCGAGTTCTATCTAGGAGAGGAAAACTGGTATAAAACTAAACTGTTTTTTTTTTACTTCATTATAATGCCTAAAATTCTAAGTGAATACCACAGGCTTCCTCATAATAGTTGTGATAATATTAACTTCTTCCGTACAAGGAAAAAAAATTGGCATTCGTTGACGGAACAGCTTCTACTCTTTTCGGTTGATATTTATAAAATTTTTCTCTTAAAACTTTTTGACAGGTTTCTCAAGTTCAGTAGCTGTTATCGCATGGACCAATATTGAAAAACAAAAAAACAACACGAAAAAAAAACAAAAAAAAACAACACGAAAAAAAAAAAAAAAAAACGACTTAAAAAAAAAAAAAAAAAAACAACACGAAAAACAAACAAAAAAAAAAACAACAAAAAAAACAAAAAAAAAAAAAAAAAAAAAAAAAAAAAAAAAAACAAAAAAACAAACAAAAAAAAAACAAAAAAAAAAAAAAAACACGAAAAAAAAACAAAAAAAACACGAAAAAAAAAAAAAAAAAAAAAAAAAAACAAAAAAAAAAAAAACGAAAAAAAAAAAAAAAAAAAAAAAACGAAAAACAAAAAAAAACAAAAAAAAAAAAAAAAACAAACACGAAAAAAAAAAAAAAAACACGAAAAACAAAAAAAAAACAAAAAACAAAAAACACGAAAAAAAATTTGACGAACGAAAAACAAACAAAAAACACATGAAAAAAACAACAAAAAAAACACGAAAAACAAACGAAAAAAAAACACGAAAAAAAAAAAAAACACGAAAAACAAAACAAAAAAACAAACACGAAAAACAAACACGAAAAACAAACACGAAAAACAAACACGAAAAAACAAGAAAAAACACGAAAAACAAGAAAAAACACGAAAAACAAGAAAAAACACGAAAAACAAGAAAAAAAAAAAAACGAAAACAAAAAACAACAAAAACGAAAAACAAACACGAAAAACAAACAAAAAAACAAAAAAAAAAAAAAAAAACACGAAAACAAAAAAAAAAAACACGAAAAAAAAAAAAAAAAAAACGAAAACAAAAAAAAAAAAAAAAAAAAAAAAAAACGAAAAAAAAAAAAAAACAAAAAAAAAAAAACAACACGAAAAAAAAAAAAAACTTTGAAAAAAAAAAAAAAAACACGAAAAAAAAAAAAAAAAAAAAAAAAAAAAAAAAAAAAAACAAAAAAAAAAAAAAAAAACAACACGAAAAACAAAAAAAAAAACAACAACACGAAAAAACAAAAAAAAAAAACAACACGAAAAAAAAAAAAAACAACACGAAAAAAAAAAAAAAAACAACACGAAAAACAAAAAAAAACACGAAAAAAAAAAAAAAAAAAACACGAAAAACAAAAAAAAAAACAAAAAACAAAAAGAACAGGTTTCTCAAGTCCAGTAGCTGTTATCACTCTTTCCTAAAATTTTATTTTAATTGGTGTGAAATGTTAACATCTTTATTATGTCAATTTTCTCTTCGAATTACATTCACTATTTTATTTTTTTGCTGCTGTTGGTAGTTCTCAAGTGATTTGGTTTCTGTTATTTGGTACAGTTCTTTGTTTATGATTCTGTGGCGCCAGTCCAAAATATTTACAAAGAGAGGGTCTGAACAGATTTGGCACCCTGCGTGACATCCATATGAAAGTGTCGATCTGAAAAGGCTATTTTAGAATATAACTCAAGATTTTAGGTTGATATTTTGGTTTCGTAGCAATTTCTGGTATTGAGCGAAACTATCTCTGACACAGCCCATTCCCTCTTCAATTTCCTTTTCTCCTATATTTAATTTGTTATAGCTGATCTATACGCATAGGTAACGGCAAACATAGCAATTACCGTATGGAAATCTCCTTTGACGTTGAATTGACTTGAAGAAACAGCTTTGTAGTTTTACTTGATCATGAAGTAGAATGCAATGTATAGACCATGTTAGTAACGCGGAAGATTTTTTTTTTTAATCATTTCATCCAAAGCAAGGCAATGAAGCCACTAAGATGCAAGCGGTTACTGAGTATTCGAGAATAAGGAAAAGACTATTAAGGAACATAAAAAGTCAAGACAGTAGATAACGATTGACATAACAATTTTTGAAGATAAAAGTTGGAAGAGAGTTCTACAAGCGAGGTGCGATAGAAGAAACTGTTAGCATAGAACTTACGGTTCATCTAGTCATTTCAACTGTAAAATGATGAGACTTTCCGCCAATCTAGTATTGCACTTAAATTCAGAAAATATAAGTACCATAAAGAAAAATTCATCCAAACAATTACCATGAAAGTGTTTATAGACACGGCACAGAGAAGCTACAATATGGCCATGTCAAAGTGATTGAAGACGAGATTCCAGGTCAAGACCAATAACATAAGGAAAATAAAGACTACATATATAGCCTAGTTGTACATTTTCACAGCTCTTCCGGCACGTAGAACCGCTTCAGAAAGCGATATTCGAAATTCATTTCTGTGAAACATAAGGAAGATAGAATGTCTAGAGAGCATAATATTTATAGTGCATAAATGAAGGCAAGAGAAGCCAGAGGAAACAGCGATAAAACTACCTTATAAGTTTGAGAATGAATGACAGAACAGAGACAAAGGAGAATGATGTAGAGATTCACGATCGACTACTTCTTGAGAGCACTCGACACATAAATATATGATATATTCATGTTGATAGGAAATAATCGAATAAATATAAAATACTTTATTAAACAGGGTGCGGTAGAAATACATCCCACATATATCACCCAGAAATACCTCCAACATAAAGGTAATACATTAGCTTGATGAAGACACCACTGCTACAAATGTCTTACCAATGTATGGGAGGTATTTCTGCAGCACACTTTACCATCAGATTTGTTTGACAGAATTACCCTCGTAAAATCTAGCAAAGGTGATTCATCATGTTTGGGCGAAACAGATTTTGTTAAACTGATTCTATTTGACCTGGTTGAACATTTTAACAGCTCTTCTGGCACGTAGAACAGTTTGGAACATTTTGAACATGTTAGTTTGTCACTCACAACAAATGTTTTGATGTGACAATACTTAGAACATTTTAAAAATTACTGTCATTTTCTAATGATTTCGTTCAATAAAAGTTATGATAAAATTATAGTTTTAACTCCTTCCCGAAAATAAGTTTGGGAAAAAGTTTCATTTTCAGACGAAGTTTTTAATTTGTTTTTAATATAGTAACTAAGAAACCGGGGTACCTTGAAGTACCCGAGTGATGGATAACACCTCTATCAGATGTTTGAGTAAACAATTGCACTAGTTTCAAACTCAGAAGCGCATAAAAAGAAAGCAAGATCTACGTATAAACACTTAAGCTAGTTTTTGAACGTTATGTTTAACGCTTTCGGTAAAAACGTATATAAACGTCTATCCCGTGGAAGGGGATAAGGTATGATATATTTATGGGTTAAAAGTGCTCAGTATCAGGGATAGAGTTTATGTAAATATAAAAGTGGACATCGAGTTCAACACTCAGCGGCGACTGTCTGCTTTATGCTTAAACGCAATCTTCATGTTATAAAATAGTCACAAAACTCCATTTGGATCTATAATTATTGTTACTCAATGACTCCTAAAATAATCAGAAACATAACCATTATCGTCAACTCAATAAGCGTTAGAATAATACAACAGACTTACTCATAACGCATCATTGACCAGCGTATATAGTCGAGCCAAAACACAACGCATAAGACCTGAAGATTGCATTTAAGCACGAAACAGGTTATAGCTGTTGGGTATTGACCTCACTGTCTATGAGAAAGAGTGTGAAAGTACTAAAGATCTCCTGACATCATTATTATACAGGGTGAGGCGAAACTTCTGGTGGAAAATTTTAATATCTCTAACAGATCCGTTTGAAAAAAAGAAAAAAGAAGCGAAACATATCACTAGACATGGACACATTGACAATAAGTTTACCTTAATATATATTAAATAAATTGTATTTCGAAATACAGTATCGCCTCCAAAATTGAAATAATTTAAAATGTGAATATCTGAGTAACTACATTATTAGACAAACGAAATTAAATAGGCTTCATGTTGAACAATAAAATACTTGGCTATATTTTTGAGAGGAGTTATATCTATTTACGCTATTTACATTTTATGAAATGGTCAAAGTCTGACAATTATTTTTTTAAGACATTTTTTATGTTTATACATTCTTTTTATAGATACAAATATTTAAGTAAATGCTCTGTTTATAATAAACAGTATTAACAACATTTACCGGGCTGAATGTCGGAGAAATTTTCACAGAAAATATGCGACCTCCGACAGGAATCGAACCTGTATCCTATACGGAACTGTAATACAGCCTGACGTGCCTTAACCGATTGGGCCACAGAGGAGCGTTCGGTTGGCAAGTTCGATTTTACTGTTTTTCACAGAGAATTGTATTTAAAAACTGTAAAATCGCTGTTCTGTCGAAAAAAGAAAATCAAAATCCGCTCTGCGTTAGTAAAGCCTCGAAACATAATTTAACGCTTGCCTAAAAGTCTCAAGAAAATATCCTTTTTTATACCAATTAAATAACGCAACTTTATATGCCAGGAGGATTATTCTCCATTCTTCATGGACAGAATAGACAATTGCAGGTTGTGGATAGGGATTTTTTAATCATTTTGATATACGCCGAAGGTATTTTTTTTTTGTTTTACTTTGGACTTGCAAGACTGATTCAGGATCTTTGGAATGACGGCTTCGGATTTCTGATTCTTAACTTGAAGACTCTATTGCCATTTTCTCACACCTACCAGAAATTCAGACAGTCTGTTTAAAGATACATTTTAACCCAGTAGAAGAAATCATTTTTGTTGGTGACTATAATAAAGAATTTGACAAATTTTACCATTACCAGACATTCCTTGGTATTTGTAAATAATTAGTGCAACCTTTCAATTGTGAGACTAACTTCTGAGCGAGGAATAAGTAAGCGTGTTTACGAATAAGTGAAATGGCGTCGATGTCGTCAAATTATTCAACTGGTTTTAGAAAAAAAATGATCAAGACACGATATGCGGAGTTAGAAACGCGAAGTTTCGTTCAGCTTTTGTTTGATTTATTTGGCTATGGGACTTTTCCGACAAATAGGTGGAATTCGGTGTGATTCATGCAAGCATCGAATAAAGAATGATAAAATTATAATATTTAACCTCTGATAACGAAGCAGACAAATTATATTTGAAGAAAATGAAAACGACAGTCCAGTCCTGAACGCTAAACACAGTCAGATTAACCTTTTCTGAAAACTCTTTCTCCATGTCGTTTCTATTTGCACTTGTGTTAACACGCCTCTGATCGATTCATGACAAGAGAAGACAAGTGTGATGTCGTAAAATCTAATCCTCGCAGTAAATTTATATTAATACTCGTTCTGTACCTAACAGAAAGTGGTTCAAATTTAAAATCTAAATTGCTTGTCAATCTAAAATACTGCATTTATTAGAAAACATTCAGTACAAATACATGTAGTAGTCGCAGACACGACTTCCAGGAGTAGTCGCAGACACGACTTCCAGGAGTAGTCGCAGACACGACTTCAGAGTAGTCGCAATCGACTTCCAGGAGTACGACTTCGACTTCCAGGAGTGATCGCAGACAACTTCCAGGAGTACATTCGCAGACATTTCCGACACGACTTCCAGGAGCTTTACATTTCGGATTGTTTTGTTTTTCCTGTTATCCATGGTTTATCGCCAAATAGTAAGAGAAATTAATACTCTCAACACAAACGCCCATTTCAAATTATTCAGACTGTCTGCGTGTATGTTTGCGTATGTATATTTTTCTTCAATAACACTTTAAAATATGTCTACAAAATGTTAAAATAATTGCGTATATTAACGAATAATTTCCAAAAGATCAAAAATCTAATTATCTGATTTTTGGTTTTTTTTTCTTGCCTCGAGCATTATGATCTTATTGCTCAACGCAGCGTAAGGGTTGCCTATACTATTTTTTCAAGCTCTGTCATATTTAGCGTGAGCATGTGTACTTGAAATGATACATGTCAGTCACTTAAACCCAATATAGACTTACAGGGTTGCCCAGTTCTTTGAGGACACTTTTTAATAGAAGTTTGGAAAATGTTAAGCTATCATTTATTTCCAGATAAATAATCACAAACATCAAGCTATAATCCTTACCTTAATTGACAGAGGTTTCCTGAAACTTCCACGATCGTTTGTTGTCAAAATTCACAAAAAGCAGGAAGCCATTGACGGCTATTCTACAATAGTAATCAAAGGTAAAATGCCTGCCAAGGTTATAATACTATCAGAACACCCAAATTTGAAAGATCCAGAAAACAATCGTTAATATACCAAGAAAAATCTATTAACGCCATTGCTAAGGGGAGAAGATTTCAAAACACTACAAAAATAGAAAGAGGTATAAGACAAAAACGTGTCTTCTCACCGGACTTAACCTATACAGTGAGGAGATTCCGTAAGAATTATAAGTCCGTCCAGGATTAATTATTGGCAGCTACAATCTTAACAACATAAGATATGCAGATGAAGCAGTGTTGATGGAAGACACGGGAAGGCAACTACAAATACTTCTACAGAAGATAATGACGGAAAGTGAAAAGAAAGGATAAGACAAGACGACAGAATGCATGAGCCCAAAATGCAAACTACAAAGTAGAGATACTGAAATGAAATAAGTACACAATTTTAAATATCTGGGAAGTGTTTTAACAGAGGATGAAAAATGCGACACTGAAATCCGAAGCCATACTGGGATAACCAAAGATGAATTCCAAAAGTTAAATCAAGTATTAAGAATCAGTCACAATTTGTTAGAAACAAACATAAGACTACTGAATTGTTTGATGATATCTGTCCTCCTATATAGCAGTGAATGTTGGATAATTTCGTCAAAGATGAAGAAGAGCCTTGAAGTAACAGAAATGTGGTTCTACAGAAAGATGCTGCGATTACCATAGACCGAATGTTTGTGCAACGAAGAGCTTAGAGAAAATGGAAACAAAAAGGAAACTTAAATTTATGAGGAAGGGACAGTTGACAATTCTAGGGCACATAATGAAGAAAGAGGGTTTGGAAAATTTGATACTCACAGGACAGGAGAAATAACAAAAAGACAAAATTTATTAAAAGCTACGAAGGAGTGGAAATTGTGTAGAGCCATGATCACCTACATCGTGAAGCGACATAGCACATAAAAAAATATCGAAAGTGCATAAGAACAAATCATATGATGCGGTTGGCTGTTTGGTTGTTTTGTGGCATATCATCATTATTGGGTCATTTAATGTGAACAAAATTTTTGAAATAGATTCATAGCGATAGTTTGGAAAAAAGGTGTGCATGTATACATATATATATATTTGAACCAGTTTTCAATTACTCATTTTTGAGTACAATCTAACTTCTTAAGAATGTATAGCTGTTTGTATTACAGGTATTTTTTAAAGAATTGCTGATGATAATTTTTCCTTCAAAAATTATTGCTAGTAATAATTTTTTTTTTGATTACAAAGTATTTCTGGTATTAAAACCTATTTTGACACAAGTTTGGGTGTTAACTATTTACCTATAGCTGGGACCCTAACAGGTGCTACCACTCTGAATCAGGGTGGACCTGGGAACACCAGCAATTAAGAGATGGTTCCACACTCCTCAAAACCTCCTGATCAGCGACCTTGCTGTTGGACGTAGTTTATCGTCTTACCCAGGACGCGGATGCAGTTTATCGTCATATCCAGGACGCGGATGCAGTTTATCGTCATACCCAGGACGCGGATATGATGCGGAGCGTCCAATTCATGTCTGCAAAGACAAAAGATAACGGTCTGATTCACACAAAGCGCTTGTTGAGCAAGTTCAAAAAAGAAGAGCCTGGAATGCTTTGGTGTTTCGCTGACGAGAAAAAAAAAACTTAGATCAAGAACAAAAGGTCAACCGAAAGAATGAGAGATGATTTTGCAGATGGGAATGACATTCCAGCGGTCATATGCACAAAGTCTCCGGCAACTGCGATGGTTCTGGATGTCACGAGCAACGAAAGTGTTGTCATGCCTCCTTACTTCTTTCCCCTGGGCTCAAGATCATTTCTGCTTATTCTAAGGTGTTGGAATAAGTTGCGAGCTATTCAATAGCGAATCTAAGCAAAGGAAGATAGTACATCTAAGACTCCACGTTGTTTAATAAAGCCAGGGTGACCCAAGAATGTATAAGTTACAATCTCCACACTCACATCAATCAAATATGATCTCTTATCTCTCCAGTCCTGAATCCACGTGGTGGACAAATACCTCGCCGAAGCAAGAGAAGGCAAATTGTCTGTAAATGTGCTTGTAGACATCATAGACCTACAAGGTGAACTTCTGCAAATCAACATTGAAGTGACACAGCACATGCGTTATCGGAGAGAACGAGGCTAACACAAGCGAGAGATCTGTTTCTTGTCCGAGACCGAGGAAGGATAAAAAGAGCTGACTTTTTGCTTCAGGGGCTGTTTGTTTTTTGAGACTGGTGTAGGTTATACCGGTGTTGCAGAGAAAGAGCGATAATACTGTTGTTTACGGTGTGCAGGAAACAGCGTTCCGAGCGAAGTGTTGTTCCGGTTTCCACGTTAGCTATCAGCGGGAACAGATTCGAGTGAAAATTTATTTTTCCTACCACCCAATTTTCATTTAAATATCACAATCCATAAGGCTACTGTAGTTGAAAGTGAAGTCAATCAATATCCCCATAATACTAGAAAATCTCTGAAGTCCGCTATAATTAGCACAACGTTCGAATAGATAATCTGATTTGTACATTTTAACGTTTCAGACTTCCTATTGTCGTCATCGATGATAACGGCAAATTCATTAAGTAGTTTCGTCAAAAGAGTCAAGTCTATCTATGTTGCATTTTTTTCTCAAAGGATGATAGATGGTTATGCAGATACGAATGACATTCCAACGGTCATGTGCGCAAAGTATTCGGCAACTGCAATTTTTTAATTATTCGTCTTTTACTAAATTCATGCAAAAATAATACCTGAACAATAGGATTAGTCAATTTTGGAACTGTGGTATTCCAATAAATTTGAAAATTTGAGTTTTATATGATAAATAACGACAGAAAAATATTTTTTCCAAATCGTTACCGTTTTTTTGAGGAAACTAGTTTAAAGATTAAGGTTATGTTCAAAATCGTAGCGTTGCAAAATCATTCCGGTAATCAGTAAAAGAATTATAGCACATCCTTATAAAAAGTATAATTTAATGAAGCTTTATAAATTGTATATGGATAAGATGCATGGCACAAGCACATTATTAGTAAAACATTGTTCCATCAAGTAAAGCCTTCAAAGAGAAATTACATTGAACAATTTAGTTTTATTATGATGTTATATGTTATATAGTGCTGTAGTTTTACCGTGATTTCCAATAAACAACTCAACTTTAAATAATTTTGTCTCATAATTTGTGACCAGTATTATTATGGAGTTATATATACTTTTATTTAGTTCTTGTTTTTATCAATTATGATCTAAAAAATCTTATTCATTGAGTAACCTTTTTGGTAATCTTTTACCCTTTTTTTTTTCGTTTTTACAATTTGTGCTATGGAATACTGTAAAAAGAAAAAAAATAGCATATCTTACTTGGCGATTTAATTAGAATTCTGGTTCCAATATATTCTACATTCAATATATCTAATACAAAAGATTAAAACTTTATCTAGATTTATTCTTGAAATAGTAAAATTTTGAAGTTGGTTTGTAAGCAAAAACCTACGGAAATTAGGTATTTCTGTGCATTTTTTAGACCATTTTTTAAAACTAAATACTCACAAATTGCTGGAAGCTATGAATGTAATTTGCGGTGTCAGTACTTATCACATCAAATTCCAGTTTTCATACCGAATGCAATGTTGAGTTTCTAAAAAAAAAAAAAAAAAAAAAAAAAAAGTGAAAAATCAACCCGCCTTACTGAACAACTCTGTATATACATTACATACCCGCATTCAAAACTTGCGCAGCCGTTGTGTCAGACAGAATTAAGTCCCTTTATGATATAAAGATTATCAAATATGGGCCGGTTTTAGTAAATGGAAAATTAAAAGTACACCCTGGTATCATTTCTCGTTAAATTTGTGTTTATCTGTGAACTATTATCAACAAGCCTCACATACCCAACACTGTGAATCCATGTAGACCATAAAGTACTACAGTGTAAACCGGATATAAGAGAGTTGTCGGGACCGGAGAAGAAGTTTCTTATATCCGGGTTTGGTCTATTTTGTTTAGGTAAGTATGGGAACACTTTGGGACCAGAGAAAATCTCTTATATCCGGGTCACACTGTACTTAAATTACGATGACGGATATTGTAACAAACGAGAAATAAAAAAAAATACATCACAGGAATAAAACATACACAGAGATAAAAGTAAGAGTATGTTAAATTGTATATTAATATCATATATCTATTTTGTGTACTGGTGTGTGTATTTTTGGTTACAAGTGGTTCGTATTATTACAAGCAATGTCCTATAGAGATAATTTGGGACGCGTGTTGACCATCCGCCTGTAGCTCAGAGACTGAATTCAACGTCATTTGGTGGGATATCCGTCTTCCGGCAGGAACAGTTTTTGCTGCATGCTGGGAGAATTTTTTTTAATTTATTTTGAACAACGTTTTTTTATTTTATATTATTTTATTCATTATTATTTTATTTTGATTTATTTATAATAATAATGTCACTACAAACGCTTTATGCTCGTAGGGGTACAAAATGTACTGTCACCATAGCAGCAATAGATGAGTCTAGAGCAAAATAGCCTGCCAGACATCATCCCTCTCTAAACTGGTATTTTAATTCATAATTATCTAAATATTGTTTACCCACCCAAAGTTAAAGAGCCTTGTCTCCCAGATTATTTACGGAGGTTCGAATTGCCTTTCTTGTATAAACCTAAGACAAGGCAGCACATTTATCAAAGGACAAAGACAGATTGATGTCTTAATAAAAGGAATTACTGAAAATTGAAGGACACAGACTTATTAATTGAATCGCATAAAAATATAATAAAGTGACATTAGTTTCTTTGGTATAATGCTACTCTTGCCTCTTGTATAAACAATAGGCAGTATCAAAAAAGAGAGGGGTCTTTCAATTTCCAAATAGTTAAAAAGGTTAAGAATATGAATAACAAGTAGGTAGAAACCTCAAATATGAGCGTATAGTTGTAGACGAGAAAACAGTTTACCTCCTGGAACAAACCGGGCTCATGTGGGTCTGGCGTGTAAGATACTCGGAAAGAAGAAACATGGCCGCTCCAAAAGCTACAATTTCAGAAAAACCTGATCTGGTAGCTTTGAGAATTTGCGAGACGAATGTGGCTTATGCAAATTTTTGGGTCACAGCCACTTGATAAAATAAGTATGAGCGAGAAAACAGCAAAGGGAGGTCCGAATCGGGTGGTTGTGCTTTGAGGTAGTCTCACCGAGTGTGGTCGGAGAAAAGAGAAAAAAAAAAAAATCAATCCGGTATAACCGGTACTTCAAACAGACTTACCTTTTTTTTCTTTTTTTCAATAATGAACACATCTGACTCTAAATGCTAAATCAAACACCGCTAATATATCACGTGACAAACAGTTTCCAAATAAAGTGCTAAGAAGTTTAAATTTTATTATCTATACCACCCTATTTATTCGCGAGGTAAGATTAAAAGTGTAAAGTTTGTAATATAGATAATATCTAAAAATCTAAACATTGTTAATTTTTATGTCTATTTTGTTTTGACTCTTTAGTTTTATTTTAACATCACTAAAATCATCAAGTCACACACTCTCTCATATATACTTCACTATTTTTTTGTGGGGGAAGGATATTATTTTTCGTTACTTCTAACTCGCATTTCTTCACTGCCCGCTTCTCTTCCCCACTAGAAGTCGCTTTGAGTCAGGTCACAGGTCTCTTCTCTGAGAGTAACTTTGATGTCGGCTAGCGACTACCATCTTGGCTCGTTGCAGCATATCTTGATTGAGTTTATAGCCCCCGGGTGCTTTACTCTTCTGCCAGTTATGGGTAGTTTGACTTGTTTTCGTTTCATTCTCAGAAAACATGTATTTGAAATTATGTGTACACGTGAGATGGTAAGGTTTTTCCGTGATATCTGCTCATGTGAATGTAACACCCTTACACCACAAAATATAGTATATCTTTAAAATCATTCATTTATATAAAAATATATATAATATATATAAAATATATAATAAATAAAATATATATATATATATAATATATATATATAATATATATATATATATATATATATATATATATATATATATATATATACACACACCTACCTAATGCATATTGGATACAGAAAGCAATTATCCTTTTTGGCATTAATAATTGACATTTTAATCACATTTATGTCCCAATGAATACAATATTTATCCAGTCTACAAAGCCGTGTTTTTCCCCCAATGTATCGTTCTTAAAGTCCATCTAATCTGTTCGGATCGACGATTATCTCAGTTTGCCCATTTGTTTATCTGATTCATTTTTTTTTTTCAAACCTAATAACTACTTATAACTATCTAACACTAATTATTTAAGAATTTTTAAAAATTTCACAAACTGCATATATTAAGTCCTTCCAGCCCTCTATTATTAAGTCGAAGGAATGGCTTAGTAGGTTTGAATGTTAGCTTTTTTTTATCATTTCCTCCCGGTAAGGCAACAGAATCACTAACACGCAGGGTTTACTGAGTTTGAAAGAATACAAGAATATATTACAAGGTGGTCTTAAAGTCTTGTCACCCACACGAAAAATGTAATGGGAACGATAGAACAAGTAATAAAATAATACAAAGCATATGTACTGGATTCAATTTATTCACTTTCATTGACATTGTCACACATCGAGAAGATCTATATGAACACCATTTTTGTGGCATAAAACGATGCGGAGACAGGTCATGTGTGATATTTTACGAAGCTGTGCTTTGTTGATTGTTGCAAAGGTTCTCCGAACGACGTCCTTTAACTGATGGGTATTCTGGTATCGTTCATGTGAATCTCTTTGATAATACCCGACAAGACTTTCGGACCACCCTGCACGTTTTCTTCAATCCTCGATAGAGTTCTGACGTGAAATGAATGAAAACTTTTTTTTTTCATTTATTTATTTTTCTCAACCCCCTTTTTGGCTTTACATCTTTATGATAACTACAAACATTTACGTTATTCTTGTTTCATTAAATTCTGTGCCCATTCAAAACTATTTCAATAAATGTATGAAAAGCTGAAAGTTGTTCTTCACTGTCATTTAATATGGCTCAGGCGGCGCATATTAACGAGAAGCACTGAACACAGACTGGTGAGCGAAATATAGCCAAAGGAAATCTTTAAAAAAAATCTGCATAAACGAATGCGGAAGAAGAAGAAGAAAAAAAAAAAACTCGCCAAAAATAAATTTTTCATCAGCCACAAATATGGTGTGCTTAAAAAAACATCAATTTTTAACTATAAGTAAACATATTTGGAGGGGCTAAAATAAATAGAAAATAATTTATCTCGAAATCGGATTTTTTAAAAAATAAACACACGATGATACGAGCAGGATTAAAATCTTGCATTAAAAACTTTTAGGGGTTAAATCGTAGTCTTTTATCTGCCATATCCCTTCAAGACTTGGGAGATTGTTGTTCTCCACAATCTCCTATTCTTCCCCGTTCAGCCATTCATTCATGTACGCTCGTTACATACGTTGCCCGCTGTCTTCATCTGTCTCTTTTGCTTTTGATATGTCCTGTGAGTGTCAAATTTTCTATGCCTTCCTTCCTCATGTGTCCCATTTCTTATTCTCAATATGTTTTTTTTTTTGCTTCCTTTTTCATTATTTCTTCGTTGCGTACACATTCTGCCCAGGATATACTCAACATCCTTCTCTTGGACCATATTCTGATGCCGCCATTTTTCTGTGAAGAAATCTTTTACATTCACTACTATGAAGAAAAATATACAGAAAAAACAAACAAATCTTAATATGCAATTATGCTGTATTAATGTTAATATAAAGTCAACGTCGGACGTTTCGGTCTATTTTAGACCATCTTCAGGACATTTTCATTAAACATAATTAACATTAGAACATATAAAATTCAACATGAAAAGACGATGGACATAAGAGCACAACTAATCCAAACAGATAACTGAAATTTTTATATAAGATCAGCGTTCCGTTTAAATATGATCACGTCGTCGTCACGTGGGCGATGTTGTGAAAACGTATTCGAAGATGATTTCCAAATATTAAAAAAGTCGATTGAACTATTCAAGAAATCCCTTCCGTTGATATAGGAATACGCAAAGATCAATAGGTTCTTATATCATACAAGCTTGAAGTCCTCCACGTTACAAAGCAAATCAAAAATGATTTCAAAATATCAGAACGATGGAACAATTTTAAAAACAGTTCAATATATAAATCCTTTCCTTACTTGATCAATAGATTCTTATATTTTCGTACAAGTTTGAAGTCTTCCATGTTATAAAGTAAATTCAGGTTTGTATTTCCAGTAGACAGTATGTAAGCAAATATATGGATATAGATCCGACAGTATAAAGAAAAATATACAGAAAAAACAAACAAAAATTTTAATATGCAATTATGCTGTATTAATGTTAATATAAAGTCAACGTCGGACGTTTCGGTCTATTTTAGATTTATGTTCACTACTATATAGGAAAACTGATTTTACATGTTTCTAACGAATTTAACTGCTTCTTCATACTTTTCGCTTTTGGAAGGCATCCTCTGTTATTCTAATGTGACTTCAGATTTCGGTGTCATGTATTCAGTCTTCTTGCCATATATTTAAACTTCTGTCCTAGATTGAGCTATTTCCTGTTCACAGTTCGTATAATAGTGAACATTTTATCCAGCTGGCAACCCACTCTTTGGTTTTCTTACGATTGATAGTTAGACCTTTTTCTTCTCACTTTCCTTTACTACTCTGTCGAGATGGCCTGCAGATGACACTGTCATTAATACAGTGTTATCTGAATAAATTCAGTAAGAATCGATTTTCGTATAAGAACTGTTGGAAATCCTAACGAAATGAAAATGGTTTGGTTTGTTTTACGGCATATCAACTTCAATGGGTTATTTAATGCCGACAAAATTTATATTGCTGGTAATATATTTTTCTTCAAAAATCTATTTCTGGGAATATTTTTCCGTGATGAAATCTATAGCTGGTCATATTTTTTTTTCAAAGAATGTGTAACTGTTTGTATTGCTGGTATTTTTTTAAAAGTATTGCTGATAATAATTTTTCTTTCAAAAATTATTGCTGGTAATAAGTATTTCTGGTATTAAAACCTATTTTTACACTAGTTCTGGTGTTAACTATTTGCCCATAGCTGGGACCCTAACAGGTGCTACCACCCCGAATCAGGGTGGACCTGGGAGCACCAGCAATTAAGAGGTGGTTCCAGGTTCCTCAAAACCTCCTGATCAGAGACCTTGCTGTTAGACGTAGTTTATCGTCTTACCCAGGACGCGGATGTAGTTTATAGTCATATCCAGGACGCGAAATGAAAATAGGAAGAAAAGACTAAACATTATCTTTAAGGAGACAAAATATATGGTCGTTAAAAAGAAGAACAGAACAATAAGTGAACTGTGAATAGAAATTATGAAAATTTCAATACCTGTAAAGTGTTTTGGTTTGGTTTGTTGTGTTTTACGGCATATCAACCTCAATTGATTATTTAATGCCGACAACTTTTTTTTCCTGGTAATATTTTGTTTTGTCAAAAATCTATTTCTGGTAATATTTTTTCCACAAAAATGGAAACCTGGTAATAGTTTTTTTTTTTTTTCTTCAGAAACTTATTTCTGGTAATAATTTTTTACAAAGTATTTTTGGTACCAGAACCCACCCTTACACTTTTATAATGCTTTTTACCTCAGTTTCGGGGTTAACTATTTTCCCATAGCAGGGACCCTAACAGGTGCTACCACCCCGAGTCAGGGTGGACCTGGGAAACATCCACGCTCCACAAAACCGCCTGATCAGATGCCTTGCTGTTTGACGTAGTTTATCGTCACACCCAGGACGCGGATGTACTTTATCGTCACACCCAGGACGCGGATGTACTTTATCGTCACACCCAGGACGCGGATGTACTTTATCGTCACACATAGGACGCGGATCTTTATCGTCACCCAGGACGGATGTATTTATCGTTTACACCCAGGACGCGGATGTACTTTATCGTCACACCCAGGACGCGGATGTACTTTATCGTCACACCCAGGACGCGGATGTACTTTATCGTCACACCCAGGAAAGTGTAAGATGTTCTAATAGAAGACACAATATGTAACATCAAAAACCGAAGGTGCACTGGAATGGCGAAAGATGACTTTCAAAAGCTAAGCAAAGTATTAAGAAAGATAAATATTCCATTAGAAACAGAATACACAAATTAAATTCATAAAGTCGATAAAACAAATATGGGATATTCAAAGTTTACTAAAGCTTCTGCTTTTTTTTTTTTTTTTTTTACGTGTCGTGTCACATCAGGAACCGTGACATCATGGCTCTCCGCAACATCGTCTTCGTTGTAGCTCTAAATAATTTTTGAATACTTACTACTGCTCTCAGCACTTGTTCTGTCAGCCATTTCCTTTTTAGGTAGCTTACACTATTTCCTCTGTCCTCCTTCCCTTCAATATATCATGTGAGTTTCAAATTCCCAAATACCTCTTTCCTCATTATATATCCCAGAAATATCAACTTTGACCTCTTGTCATTTTCCTTAAAACTTACTCATTGTTCAATTATGTTTTCAGTATCATTCTCTTCATCTATTTTCCGGTTCCCGTACGATCACTGAAGTTAAGCAACACCGAATATAGTCAGTTTCCAGATGGGTAACCACTTGGGAATACCAGGTGCTATAAGCTTAGATGTATTGGTGGTGTAATGGATAATGTCTTGGAATTGTTAATCGGAGAGCAGAGTTTCAATTCCTGTTGTGTTTGTTATATTCACTTACGCGCAAATACCCTTAGGAAAGGTATGAATCCACCACTTCTTTATATATATAATGATTTTAATGATACAAGTCTTACTAATTAACCCATATCTGGGGAGGGAGAAAGGCGGATTCATACCTTTCCTATATTTTATTAAACGTAATTGAATATATATATATATATATATATATATATATATATATATATATATATAAACTGCGTACAAAATATTTAGATTTCGGCATTAAATAACCCATAGCTTGATATGCTGTTGAACAAAAACAACCCCCAATATTTACACCTGTGTTTCTCCATCTACCTTTCATCTTTGAGGTGATTACCCAGCATTCCCTACCATACAGGAGGATGGGTATAACGTAGAACTTTTTGTTTGTAACGAAAATTTCCTGTTTCATAATATTTTCTTTACATTTCTGAAGTTATCTGTCACTATTCCAGTGCGCTTTCTGTAATCGGGGTCGCATCTTGCATTCTCGCTTGTAACGATTCCCAGACTTAAATTTATGTACTTATTAATACTGATATTCTTTCTATTTAATATTTTTCTCAACTCAATGTAAAAGAACACATTGAAAGAGTTGCGATAAAACAAAATTACATTAAAGGAAAAAAAAACACTTAAAAAGAATGATTCGTCTAAGACGTTCAGACAGATATAGGAAAATCATTATTAATTTAAAATCTGCGACGTGTATTGTCTTACTTTTCTTCCTTAATTACTGGGAAGGAGAGTTATCCTTATTTCTATTTAGATTAATGCCGTCATCATTGGCGTTAAGGCCACAATTGTTCGGTTGCTGTGTTCTCCAGCCTTCATGTTCCTGTTGATCCGGTAATCTTCGCGGATTTTCGAACCAAGCCGTATAAGCTAGGAGACTGGATATACTTTAGTAATAACTCAGCAGTACTAAAAGAAGTAGTTATATGCCCAGTTGCCCTTGCCCGAGAATTGAACTCACAATTACTAAACAATATTTTGCCTTATAACAAATCACGGATAGTTCTTCTATAAACGTTAAATATACAATATGGAGCAGAGAGGGTAAATGGATCTCTCTTGAGGCGATATAAATTGAATTCTACAGAAGGATGCTGAGGATACAATGGGCTGAACGTGTGAGAAACGAGAAAATGTAAACAAAAGGACTAATTCTTAACATCAGAAAAGGATAGTTGAAATTTCTAGGATAAATATGGAAAGAGGGTTTGGAAAATTTGATACTCACAGAACATACTGAAAGCAAAAGGGATAACTGAAAACAGTGCATAATCTTACCTACCTAAGGAGCTTCCGTGAATGGATGGCAGAACAGAATTTAGGAGAGATAGCAAAAAACAAAAATGCTAAGAGCTACAAAGGAAAGGAAAGGAAATGGTAGAGATACGTGATCGCCAACCCCCTGGGGAGACATGGCTCATAGAGGAAGAATCCTTGGTTTTTGTCATTTTGACCGTGTAGAAGTTACCACGAAACTAAATAAACCCTTAGGTCTCAAATCGTTACTGCGGAGCCATCTTGTTTGTTTTATGCACACAAACAGTATGGGATCTAATAGCTACGGGTTTCTTAGATAAAACATGATTAATTGTATTTCTTACCAACCTTGTCGATTTCGGGATTGTATTTTTCAATAATCTCTTTTTTTATATATAATTTTGAAAAAAAATCATGAATGAAGCCGACATTATGCATCAGTAACATTCAAAATCCTTTAGAGATATCAACTGTTAATTGCTACTTGTTAACAGACGACAATGGTCATTTTGGGGTAAAAAAAAAAAAAAAAAAAAAAAAATATCACACAAAATGCCGGTGCAAGTTAACAGAATGGAAAATGGAATCTAAGTGCAGTTCAAATTCCCGCTTTGACCTAATGCCATTGTAAAACCCAAATCTATCTTTTCTCTAGCGTTAATAAAAGTAAAAAAAACACACACAAAAAAAAAAAAAAAAACGCCTTTAATCAAGTCTGAATTCAAACCCAGTGAGAAGGCATTTGGAACTTACTTCATTATTTTCCCTAATGATAATCATGGCAATGCAAACGAACTATAGTTTTCCAGCTTCTTCCTGCTTTTCTGTCAACTATGATCTTCAAAGATGTGAATACAATGATAATCGTTATCTTTTGTCTACTTAATTCCTGTTCTTTTATTTTTCTCATTCCTTAATAAGGTTTCTCGTTTTCTCCTATTCTTCCTCATTCAGTAACCCCAAGAATTTTGGTGATTTTATTGTCTTGTTTGGAGTTAAATGATTAAGTTAAACACAAAAGACAAACTATTTACATTATTTGGACTATTGTCCTTGTTTGTGTAGCCATGTTTATCACAACGTTTCGGCCTTGATGACACGTGGCACAGTGGATAAAGGCGTTAGTTAGATCCAGTGACAGGCCCCAAAGTGTGTGAGTTCAATACCCGGTTAAGGCAGTGGAGAAATTTCAGATGGGAATTAACAGGAGATAACTGAAATCCATTAGACATGCCACGTGGAACTAGAACAGTCTACCCCAGTGAGCGAAATAAAGGGCTCAGTTCGACATTCCAACCACATGAAGAAGGCCGGAGCGTACAACGGCCGAAACGTTGTGATAAACATGGCAACAAATATGAGGACAATAGTCCGAATAATGTAAATAGTGTACATAGCTCATCTCAGAAATATAGTCAGATACAAAAAAACAACTTTTTTTTTAATAATTAAAAAAATACTATGAAGAAAAATATCTGAACCAACTACAATTCAATATTATTTACCATATTATAAAGAAATAACTATTAATCTTTTTTATTCAAAAATTTATAAAAATGTTAGATCTACAGAATCAGAAAATTTAAACAAACGCCTAACGACGAGTAACTAATTATAAACTTTGATAAATTGCATTTTATGGGTATTTCTTTCATTTGCTCTCACTACATAAATTTTCTAAAATAGATTGAGAGCATATGAATTTTATTTTACAAATATATTATTAAAGTTACTTGTAGTTATGTTTATTTTTTTTTAGAAATTTAGGAATGAAAAATTGTTTTCTTAGTTATTTCTTTATAATATGGTAAGTAATAAATATTGTAGTTCTCGTATTTTAATAATCTTGTAAATATATAAAAAAATTCTTGTAAATAAAAAGAAGTCTAACAAATAGTATTAAACATTTTTGCTCTCATAACTCAAGGAAAACAATGTATAAATTAAATTTCATCTGTTTGGGGGTTTATTGAAAACTAGCAGTAGAGCCCGGCGTTACCCAAGGATGTAACAGTAAGAGATAGATCAAGTATCGACCATCATAAAGACTGAAAAATAAAATTGACAAAGATTATTGTTTAAGGTTGACAGACACACATGTCTTAGTTATTTTTTTTGTTTTATTTTTTTTTTTATGAATTGGTCAAACCCAAACAAAAACATTGTTTTCAATCGTTATGAGTCTCTACCGATTGAATAGAATTTTATTATAAACAATTGTCTTGTAAATGGAATTTTTAAAGCATTCTGAATGTAAAAATAAAGAAAAAAGTGTGCAAGACAATAAGAAACACTACCTGCCAAAAAAAAAAGTGATGTTTTGTTGAAATCGGTTGAAAAGTGTAGGAAATCTGATCCCATATATAAACGAACACACACACAAACAACCAACCTGGGTTTTATAATAAGTAAAACTCGATATGAGTTGTCCCCCTTTCATTCTCGCGATGCCTCTTAATTGTGTTTTCAAATTGATTTCGTGCAAAAACAATTGTGTTTTTCCAATTTTTGGCGCTGTCAAGTCCTGTGAAGTTTTGTTGAAATCGGTTGAAAAATGTAGGAAATCCGATCCAATATATAAACGTACAGACACACACACAACCTGTGTTTTATAATAAGTATGATCTAAATATAGCTTAAACAAATAAAAAAAAACAAACTCAGCATTCATTTTATATAGCGTTTTTTCGGGTACGTCTGTTAAATATTGCCTATATATATATATATATATATATATATATATATATATATAGTCAGCCACAGAGTGACTGTTTCGTTGTATCACAGCTCATCAGTTTGGCTAGACGTCCGGTTGCTTCCAGCTAGGATCGAAACCCGACTGAATTAGCGTCAGTCGGGGATTCTATCACTAAGCCGTTGGCGCACGGCAAGGATGAAGGAGAATTTAAGCGTATTTATTTGTAGATAAACACACAGTGACTGAGAGGAATCGATTCTATTTACCGAAGAGTTTTGCATTATTAGCCGTAATAGTCACTGTTTACAAACCAACACTTCCTCTCCAGAGAGCTCAACCGAAATAAAAATTTTTTCATATATATATATATATATATATATATATATATATATATATATATATATATATATATAAAGATTTTTAATTTAGTTCTCATATAAACGGGAAAAAAAGAATATTGTTATTTTTTTTTCCTTCCAAGTTCAAAGAACAAGGGTAGAAAGATATGAGAGTGTAATTAGCAAACGTAACCGTGCAACATGACTCAATTCGCAGAAAATAGAGAAACCATTTCTTAAATGTTAATTTGGGATTCAATTTTATTGGTTTCATAAATGCAAAATTATCTAACATAACGATTTTCCTATCTCGAAGAAATGATTGCATTTTACAGTGTTTGAATCCTTAATTCTATTATTTGTAAAAGAAAGAAAAGAAAACGATACTTAACTTCGGTGATCAAGAAGAGAAACTTGCACTTATACGTTAAGACAGGGCATCTTTATATTTGTGTAAACATGTACAATAACATCACCTGTGACATTCGCAATAACAAGAATTCACACAGCAGAAAATGTCATAGAAAGCGATAGAAGACGTGGTGAACAAAATAGTCACTATTATTCAGTGATGTTTATTTTGATACGTCTTTCTCTCTGAATTTACCTATTCATTTTAAATTCTGTCTTTATCAATCCATTTATTTTTCTAGTACATTGCTTTGGTATTTCTCTCTTCATCTTGCATCTTTTCTCTCTAACATTACTTCTTTGATTTCTGTTTTGCTAGGAAAACGTTTCAACCAACAAGCATAATCAGCAACTCCTTGTGGCGCTTACTGTTGGTATCTTTTTTTTTTCCTGTTTTCGTTCTTTAATTTCTTCGACTTCTTTCTAGCTTTGTTTCTTTTTCTCTCTTTGTTACCTTTTTTTATTTTTATTTTCTACTCTATTTTTTTTTTTTATTATTTCCACCCTTTATTTTACCTTTGTCTCCCATCTTTTTTTCTTCCTTCTATTCTTTTTCTCTTCGCCCTCTTACGTTTCAAACCACGAATTGTTTTTCTTCAGTCCTTTTCTAATCTCTTTTCTTCATTTTTTACAAATTTTTACTCCTTTTATTTGATGGTGACCTTTTTCTTTCTACAAACAGCGCCCTCTACGAATTTCTTATTTCGATATTTAACTCTTTTATTGCTTCGTCTTTCTTTCCTCTTTTCTTATTTTAATTTTCCCCTAAAGGAGGAGAAAAAAAAGTAAGGAAATATCCTTACTTTTTTTTTTCCTCTTTGTATGTCTTCTTTTCTTTCTCGTATTTTCTTCTTTCTACTCTCTTTGCGCCTATTTAATTATATTCAGGAGGGTCGTCCATGTTTGTATCTGTTTGAAATATGTTATTTTGAACCCTAAACGTCCAACCGTTTTTTTAAGCTTTCCTTTCTTTTTTTTTTTTTTTTTGGTGGTGTTTTCTCTTTGTGTATTGCTTTGCGAGCAAAACGTGATCGGTCCCGTTACGTGTTCAACGGCAAGCAAGGTCTCTTCTTAAGCCTTCAAACAACCAGTGACAACCAAGGATGGAGTCCTGGTTACTGAGTGATGCTTGACCTGGTATAAAATGGCCAGAAGTATCCTTAATACACCACTTCGCTCCTAACCTGGGATACACAGGTGGATGGAATCCCAATCTGATCAATCAGCCAGTCATATAGTTCTAGTTGGGATGAAAGAGAATGACTTTCTGAATCGTTCACCATACTATACTTGGGCAGTTATATATTTTCTTTTCTTCTTTATAAGCTCACTACCACCACTATTTGCTTCTTCTATGCCAGTGCGAAACCCTTACGGACCTTTAATACGAGATGAAGCCCACTTTATTCTCTCTTTTTTTTGTTATGCTTTTTATTTTCTTCTTTTTCTTAAATTTTCTTCTTTGTTTCCCTTCAAGGTTTCATTCTTGCCTTATTTCCCCACCCCATTCTGTTTTTTCTGTTATACCTATTATTTATTTTTCTTTAAGTTTTCCTGTATTTAGCCGATAGTAAGGAGATCTTTACCGCTTTTAATGCAAATTTCGTTGAATCAAATCAATTAAAAGCATCGTATATACAAGACAGACATGAACACGTTTGGTTATAAAGGGGGGAGGAAAGGCACTAAGAAACTTTGGTTTCAGATATATGTTAAAGAAATAATTTGGTTTCAGTTCGTTCCTAAACATACAATTTTTTTTGTTTCGTGCATATCGTGATCAGCTCTTATTTGTACGTATCTTTTTTTCCTTCGATTTTATCTGTTTCTACAGCGATTTGAAAACATCTTTTTCTTTCTCTATTTTCGACGTTTAGTCCCCAATTTCGACATTCTTCTTCCTATCACTTATTTCCTAATCCGTATTTATTTCTTTTTCTTCCGCCATATTTGTTTAATCTTTCTAACTTTCCTACTTTACTTTCATTCTAAATTCATCAACAACTTTATTTGCAAATCGTCTTTTCCGTTGTAATAATTTCCTAATGTACCTTTAAGTTAGTCATTAATCTCCTTTGTATTATTTTCCTTTACAATTTTAAGATTTACTATCATCGTTTCTTCACTATTTCTTACACATTAAAATCTAACTTGTCTGTTCAGTAATTTGTTCTCTTTCTTTATTAAATATTTCATTGATTCTTTCCGTCCGTCTTTACTCATTCATTTCCTCAACATATTTCCTCTTTTTTAATGTTTGTTTTACTCCCCCCCTCTCTTGTTATCATTTCGAATCGATCGACAGGCGTAAAACATCCTTTTTTATGGTAAAAACATCGCAAAACTACAAAAGGGGAAAGAAGAAATAAAACGCAAATGTTTGTGAATACACATAAGGACGAGCGGGTGTTACCGAACAGGGTAAACCAAAGATTCCTACAATTCAAGTAAAACTGAGTTAGTAAACATTGCAGAATTAAAACTTTGTGCTCACAGATGCACCAGTCACCTCCATTAGAACACAAACATACATACAAATATGGTAAGAGAGAAAAAAAAAGAGATTGTTAAGGAGGACATCTACGCTAATATTTTATATATATATATATATATATATATATATATATATATATATATATATATGTGTGTGTGTTGTGTTGGTCGGAAACCTACCACCCCTCTTGAAGATGAACTTGTCTGCGTCTGTGAACAAAGACTTTAAATAGTGGCATGTCAGTTAACATGACGGAAGATAGATAGACCGAGAGGGTAAGACCTCCGAGTCTAGCTGAGTCGTGATACAGTCTTTGACTGTGAGCGACGTCTGTTGAACTCTCTGCTAACGCAGAGAGGAACCCCGGACGAAGCTTTGCCGAAGGGCAAGGTTTCGTCAGGGGAGGTAGACAGGGCCTGAACCCGTCTAGGCGGGTTCAAAAGGCTATATTACAGCCGAGCCTACGGGCTCGGAGATACCCACATTAAACAGGCCTTGTGCCACATTCACTCCTCGTGGGTGGATCGATAAATACTAAGACAGATAGACAGAGAAGTTCTTAGCTGAGCTAGTTATTGACTACTCAGGCGATTTCTGTACCTTTTTACCAACCTATTAAAACTCTTTTTATTGTTACATGTTATTTGGCGTTTCTCTCTAACCCCAAATCAACATCATAACAATATATATATATATCCGAGTGGTTAGAACGTTCGCTTTTTGACCGTGATACCCGGTTTCGAATGTCAGCGTGCGGAATGCCTTGTGTGTAAAATTTGGGTGGGGGAGGGCTTCGATAGCTATGCTAGCACCAAGTCCCACTCATCGTGGCCGTGAGCGTGCTGGCCTTGTTCAAATTGTTGGTCACGCTAGATAACACGTAATCTCACAGAAACTAACTACGGTCGGCTCAGCATAATTGCTGTGGATGTTGAGCAAACAGAAATGTGCCTGAACGAGCGTCTACTATAGAGATTAGCTAGCCGCCCTAGTAGACGGGTATCCTCGAATACAAATGGCCTGCTATTATATACCTACACACACAGGGTGCCCAGAAATACCTCCGTTATAATGGTATGGCATTAGCTAGATGAAGACACCGTAACCATTTGTCTAAGTTCGTTACACAGGAGATTAAAATGAGGGAAGTATTTCTGCCGCACCTTGTGTGTGTATATATATATATATATATATATATATATACACACACACATACTTGTATCCTATCGGCACTCAACGTTTAAAAGAAAATATTGTTAAAAAAATACATGAACAGAACTCGGCAAAAATAACTCTGCAAGCTTATCTAGAGGGCGAGAATAGCGCTGTCCTGAGAAGCACTTTCTGGTAATCGCTAGATAACGTTGTCCTGAAAAGGACAATTTATTGCATATCGTTGCTACTAGCAAGGATGACTGGGGCGGAAATACTGGAGCTGCAGGCCAACTGGAAACGGCCGATAGCAAGCTGGCGATAATGATGGCTGGCTCACTGAAACTGCTGCTGATGTCGGGAGATGTGGGCTGGCTGGACAGATACGACACTTTGATTCTAGTCATTGGAACGCTTGTGTATTTACCCATGCCCCCAATCCTGACACGTTATGCGACACAAGGTCAGACTAACGTGGGTAACCCGAGCGCATACACTCAGGCCATGTACAAAAATTGCCCAAGTCCCCGCAACGGTTGGTAATGTTGGCTTCGGTGGTGACCACCGATCTCCTTTAACGCAACATGAGTTTGCAGCCTCGGGCAGCTGTTCCAAATAACCAGACATTTCACCGTATTAATTTTCCTCAGCTGCGTCTGTTTGTACATGGAGGCCACAACTGAGTCGCCCTCTGTCGGAAGACAGAGACGCAACAGGGAGATAAAGGCATCCCATGGCAGGCCAGCAGAACGCTTGGTATTTACCCAAGGTCAGTTATTTAACGAAGAGAACCCGAGCGTGTACACACGGGTCATTGGTCAAAACTTATCCCGCTTTCGTGGGATCGGACACATATTGTCGTAGCTAGTCATGGCCGCGATTCTACACATTGATCGTAGTCATCTTGGCCGCAGAACACTTTTTTCAGGTTGCTTTGAGACGTCTTTATATCTTAAATCAGTTTCACAACGACGAGCGTTAAGCTTTTTCTTTTGTGTGTTTTTTTTTAAGAAAATGTGGGAGTACCGACAGAATAGAACACTCTCGGATCTACAATAATCTCTCGGTGAACTCTTTTTTGAAAATTCCGCCGACCAACTTTTATTCTAGCCGAATGTGTGTGTGTGTGTTTTTTATTAGGACTTATCAAATATTTTGAGTTATTTAAAGCCGAAACATTTTATTTTGGATTGTATAATATTTTTTGAGTGAGTATTTCATTAACAGTTTTTTTGTCAGATATAATGAGTTTTCCAGATACATGTCCTACTATTTAACCAACATGTGGGGAGAAAAATAGATTCATACCTTTCCCAAAAGTATTTGCACGTACGTGAACTAAATTGAACGCGACCCTCCGATTTATCATTTAGGGCCATTATCCATGAGACCATACACATCTTTTTTTTTTTTTTTTTTTTTTTTTTAATGGAAAATTTCAAAAAACAAAAATCCAGTTCTAAGAACAATCATTGAGAACTGCAAAATTTGTTGACGATTGTAAAACTTTTTCCAAATTATAATTCATTCTCTTTTAAAAAATTATTCAAGGTATAAATCAAAATACTATTTTAGTGGTGTAACGTTCCAGTTTTTTCTAATTATTTTAAAAATAAAAAGGATGTAGCTGAGAAAAGAACATTTGGAGTACATGGAGGGGGTTGAAACTCAGCCATGATTCATGCCTTTTCGCAATCAATTCATGGTCATGAAGGAAAGAACAACAGACCAAAGACATTATTTACGTTATTCGAACTATTGTCCTCATCTTTGTCGCCATATTTATTACAACGTTTCGGTCGTTGTACGCTCCAGTCTACTTCAGGTGGTTGGAATGTCGAACTGAAGAAGGCCGAAACGTTGTAATAAATATGGTGACAAAGAGGAGGACAATAGTCCGAATAATGTAAATAATGTACATAATACCTCATTTCAGAAATATAGACAGACCAAAGACATTAGAAACTTTGTAAGGTTTATCATTATTTACCGAAAAGAATATGATATAAAATAAAATCGTTTTTATCTCTTTAAACAATTTGCGGTATGTTTACATATCGTTCTGTCATTCACACTAAGCCGTTCCTGTCCATTCCTAAGATTTTTCAAATTTATTTAAAAAAAGAAGAAAAAAATCCAACCCTACGCTTTTTCTCAATTCTCCATTTATTCCAGACCCCATAGTATCTGTAAAGTATACAAATGGTATATTCCTGTGCAAATAACATTCTCTCGAACTAATCAGATTTACTCAATATGCGTGGGGCAACAAAAGCAGAAAAGTCTTCATCCAAAAATATATATTTATCCCACTGAATCTATATAATTCTGTGACTTTCGTTAGTCCGTCCATCAGACCCTCTAAAATAGTCATACAATGAGCGATCAAAACCATATTTTCGTGATAAGTGCTAACAGATAAGTGGGTACAAATAAATGTTATTCCTAAATCATCCAAATATCATTTCGAATTGACAGGAATCCAGTCTCCAGTTCGCCCTGCGTTTGCGAGAACTATAAACAAATCACAAGGCCAAACGCTACAAAAAGTTGGAATTTGGTTCAAGAAAGAAATATTTACGCAAGGCCATTTGTATGTTGAATGCTCAAGAGTAAGAAATACTAAGAATTTATTCTTCGCTGTAAAAAAAAGAATAAAATATTTTCTTAAAAAGTACTGTATGCCATGGAATCCTACAGAATTAAATTAAATAAATTATTAAAAGAAGTAGGGCTTCTGTCAAAGTATTTTTCCAAAACAAATCAGCTTATTCAAATTTCATCGATTGGTTTGCGGAATTGAACGAAAAGTAGAGTTTGTAAATCTCGACAAAAATGTTAGCAATAACTTCAACAATACAAAATACTGTAAGGATTTCAACACGTGTCAGCGTGTTGCAAAAAAAAAAAAAAGTCCTTAAAAATATCGATTTATGCTCTACGTAAAATTTTATTATGATATTCAATATTTTCAGAATAAATTTGTATTAACCGATGTTGATAAACAATTTTATTGTGAAAAAAAAACAAACAAAAAAACTTGTATAATAAAGTCTGGCATTTTATATACCTCTCCCAACAATTCAAGTCGATAAAGAAAACAGTATTTTGTCCATAACTCGTGTCGATATTTGAACAAATATGTGATATTAACGTTGTCATGTATCATTTGCTTCTGAAAAACTCGAACAAAAATACCCAGCGCTCCTTTTATTGGGCCTTTTATGGGTGGTGTACACTTCTATGTAGTAACAGTTGAGGATATTCAACGATGCAGAGATTATAATGTGAACCAAATTCCAACTTTTTGTAGCGTTTGGCCTTGTGATTTGTTTATAGTTCTCGCAATTTTTTTTGAGGGGGGTGATCTATGGGATTATACATTAATTCTATCTGTGCTGTGTAGCTTTTTTTTATCGATGTATGGTGTCTAGAAACGTTACCGTCGTGTTGAATTTTCGTGGTTGAACACAAAGTCATGTATTGGGTGTAGGGCCATAAGGAATTCAGTAAAGTTTGGTTATTGGCCTCATTAAGGTATTCTTTTATACTCCAGATTACTGTGACACTATCTTTGTCGGCCTGGGAAATGATTAGGTCATCTCTATGTGTACACGTCTATAGAGCCACCAAAAAAAAAAAAATAAATAAATAAAAATAACTTGTAAAATAAAATCTAGCAGTTTACATCCTCTCCCAACAATTCAAGTCAAACCGTATTTTGTCCAAAACGCGTGTCGATATTAAGATTGTCATGTATCATTTGCTTCTGAAAGATTCGAACAAAAATTCCCACCGCTAATCTTATTTGAAAATCAGTGACTGAATCAACAGCTGAAAACTGGTTTTCGCTGGAAAATTTTGCACACAATATTTTAGTGATGTTTTTTTTAATTATCGAATTTTATATCTTACACGGATCACATTTAACTGAATCTATATTACCTAATGAAATGTTATGAAATCAAACTTCATTTTGTTGCACTGAAATAGAGCGCAGTGGATTTACGCGTTGTCTGGCGGTTAATGTCGTGAAAAAGGACGATTGACGCGCTAAGCCTATGCATGAAGTACATATGTTTGAGTAGATATAATTTATTTCGTAAACAGTAAAATTAACTTCTGCCGGCCTAGATATTCGATAGTTTTATTAAAAGAAAATGTACTTCACTGCAGGTATTGAACATGTATTATTTTCTTTAAATTGGGAAACTATCCTTTAGCAAGGCAAATACCTGTGTTTACCAAGATAACGTTTTAATTATGAGAAACATTAGGTTTTTAAACATTATATTTATATATATATATATATATATATATATATATATATATATATATATATATATATATATACACACACACGTGTGTGTGTATGTATGAATTAGTAGCCAGTCCGCAGACTGCATACTTTTTTTTTCTGCACTGGTCAAGAAAAAAAAATCTTGAAAATGTTTATGTTTTGAGCCATGGTAGGAGTATAACTTTATCAGTTAACAAGTGGTGTTAGTACCTATTGGGATTGTGAATGAACTGATATATATATATATATATATATATTTTGTGTGTGTGTGTGTGTTTTAAGAAATATGATTCAGTTGTAGTGTTATATATATATATATATATATATATATATATATATATATATATATATATATATATAAAAGATAGATTTCGTTAAATAATTTAGACATATTCTGGCTAATTTTCGATCGAATGCTTTTCACATTCATGGATAAGCTTTTGTTATAAAAGACGAGAGGAAAACACCGTTGGTTCATATTGTACTTATTCAGAGTTTTTACCATAATGTCATCATCATGGTATTGTTAATTTAGAAAAAATTTAGTGTTCATGGTTGTGAAGGACAAAATTTCTTGTGGTCATTCGAAACTTACCATTTTCGTATATGGAGTCAGAAATGCTGTTTCATGGCTTGGGTGACGCGAACACCGTTTAAGAGTAGTGGAAAAATTTCGGACTTTAGTAGTTACTAGATAATGGAAAACTATTAATGACAAGCGCTAACATTTAAAGACTATTGTACACATTTTAAAATGTTTGTGGAGTATTCATAATTATTTTTATAGAGTTTTGGTTTCAATCTTTTGATATATATATAGCTTCGAGAATTTTTAGTTTGTGCTTATTCTTTTCGTGGAAAAGAATGACGATATTTTCGACGAGGATTTATCTGAACTGTGAGTGTGGGCAGGTATGCTGTTGTAAATGTTTAGAAATATTGAGGTGTTGTTCAGAAACGTGAAAACGTTGTTGCGTGTCCAACATAGATATTATGTTTTGGAAATGGACATTTAGATTTATAACCAAGATTTTATATATATATATATATATATATATATATATGCGCAGTGGGTTTATGCGTTGTCTGGCGGTTAACGTCGTGAAAAGGGCGATTGACGCGCTAAGCCTATGCATGAAGTACATATGTTTGAGTAGATATAATTTATTTCGTAAACAGTAAAATTAACTTCTGCCGGCCTAGATATTCGATAGTTTTATTAAAGAAAATGTACTTCACTGCAGGTATTGAACCTGTATTATTCTTTAAATTTTATTTTTTATCCTTTGAAAAGGCAACCTTGTATTGGTCTAAGGCATTTTTTCAACTAAAAAGAGTCTGGGTGACTCATAAACCTCAGATTGACCTCCTTAGTCATTCTGACAGATTTATTATTTGCTGGGAAGGTGCTATGTGTTTGTGAGTGTCATGTGTACGCTATCTTAGTTTTTTGGAGTGTGTGTATATGAGAGACCTGATCATCTCTGCAAGCATGTCTGGCCCATGAGGATGAGAGGGGTTAGGGTAGTCAGCTTGGGCCTTTTATGGATTATATACTCTTCTATGTAGTAGCGGATTATATTCAACAATGCAGATATTATAAGGTATTAACGACAATTTTTTTGTGGGGGTAATCTATGGGGTTATATATTAATTCTATCTGTGCTGTTTAGTTTGCTATTAAATTTGTCCATACAATGTGTTTTGAGGCGTAATATTCATTTGTCTTCATATTCTAGTATTTTCCTAATTTTTTCTTTTGTATTTGTTTCTATTCTTTCAATAATAGTGAATTTTGCATGGTTATTAAAATCATTTTTTTGTCCGAGACGGAAGTGTTGTTCTACAGGTAATAAAATTTCGTTGGGGTGGGGGGCACTTAATCCGATTGCAATAATTATTAATTCTCGAGCCAAAGGGCCATTCAGATTTTCCGACATATTTTTGTGGCATAGTGTGCATTCTAATAAGTAAATTATGTTATGACTTCTACAGTTCGAGTTGTGGTAGATATTGAAAGTCGTGTTAGTGACTGGACTAGTGAATGAAGTGGTGTGTTTAATGTGGTTACAACACAGGCTTCTTTTATTGTTATATGGTTGGGAAAATCCTGTTTTTTTTCTTCTTGGTCTATTACGTGTTACTTTGTTGTCTGAAATTTGGTTACCACCAATGATTTACTTTAAGTTTCTTTGGTCTACGATATGCTAAAAGGCCGGGTTCATCAAACAAAGTTTTTAGTTTTGGTTTGAGATGTAGCATTTTCCAGCGAGTTTTGATTATTTGCGATAGTAGTTAGAGTAGTATAGAAAGTGGTTACTAGAGTGATGCGTTTGGATTTATTTTTAATTTTATACTTTAAGGTCACTTCTATAGCTGTGGAAGTTGCTTTATTTATTTGTTCCCTGATTAGGTGTTGTTTATAGCCACGTGTTGTGCATTGTTGATCGAAATTTTCAGTGTGTTTAGCTCGTCCTTCGTTGATGGAACATGTCCTTCTGAGTCTAAGTGCTTATGATTTAGGGAAGGTTCTTCTTGACGTATTTTGGATGGGAAGACTTAAAGTATAGATAGTTGTGGGTGTCGGTAATTTTAACGTGTAGCGTCGTTTGTAGTTTTTTTTGTCGATGTAGATGCGGGTGTCTAGAAACGTTACCGACCCGTTGATTTTCGTGGTTGAACTCAATGGAGTTATGTATTCTGTTTAGAGCCATAAGCAATTCAGTAAATTCTTCCTCATTGCCAGAATATAAGATATCATATCTATATCTTGTATAGAATAGGCTGCTCTTACCGATGAAAGGATAAATATGGGTCTCCTCAAATTTTCCCCATGAAGATCGTGACATATGATGGAGCTGCAACGGTGCCCATGGCACATTCTTTTACTTGTAGGTTGTTTCCTCCATTGAAATCGAAACTATTCAATGTGAAGATGTGTTCCATAAGTTTTATGGTTACTTCTGTGGGGATTCTTGTTTTGTACTTTCAGTAAGTGCTTCTTTAAGGGCGCTTAGTCCTTCGTTATGTTTGATGTTGGAATAAAGAGATCTGACGTCCATAGTTACTATAGTTGTATTTTCTAGTACTGTTGATATATGATTAATTCTGTTTAGTAGGTATGTGGTGTCTCTGATGTAGGATATAAATTCCTTAGTTAGGTACTGTATATAGTGATCTACGTATTTAGATATTTTAGTTGTTTGACAGTTAAATTATGGAATAACTGGTCTTTCTGGTTTGTTATTCTTGTGTATTTTGGAAAGGAGATAGAAGCGGACGGGTGTGATTTTTGTGAGTGTAAGTGCGGTGCATGTTTCGTTGTCAATTAGTTTATTTTGAAGCATCATGTTTAGCGAAGTTTTTAATTTTTTTTTGTGTGTTCGGATAGTGGGTCTGTAGGTAGGCTTTTGTATGTAATTTTGTCGGCTAATTAGTTATTGGCCTCGTCAAGGTATTCTTTTATACTCAAGACTTACTGTGGCACTATCTTTATCGGCCTGGGAAATGATTAGGCCATCTCTATGTGTGCACGTCTCTAGGGCCGCCAGTTCCCTTTCAGTGATAGTGTTGTATCGCAATTTACATATTGTTTTCTTCGTGTCATTTGTTACTACCATTTCAAGTGTCTGTATATTAGTGTCCGTGTTTTGTGGGGTGAATGTAGAGTTCTTCTCTTTTAGTGTTTCGAGTATGGAAGCTTTGTGGTTATTGTCATTGTAGTGGGCTTTTATCAGTATTCTTCTAAATAAGGATTTTAAGTCCTTTGCCAAAGTGTCCTCGTTTAAGCCGTGGAGGATTAGGACAAAAGCTGAGTCCTTTGTTCAATAATTTGGATGTGTCAAACGAGAATTTACAACTACTTAGATTTATTACTTGCCCATACGATTCATGTTTGGACTTGCATGAATGACGAAGTTCTTTTGTAAAAGCTCGAAGGCTTGCATCGTGTTTTCTATTAGGGATATTCAAGTGTTTTGGTTTGGAGCTTATCCTGTTTTTTCTTTTTTGATGGTTGGGCGTATTCTCTGTCGATTGTCTAACAGGGGGTAATTTAAGATATTTAGTGGCGATATGTGTTCTGTCTGAGTGCTGCTGTGTTTTGGTTTATATATATATATATATATATATATATATATATACGCATTATACAGAAACGTTATTTTGTAGACGCGACGTTTATATTAAGCAGTATTTTATTTAGTCTACTGATTCGAAAAAAAAATACACAAGACATACAGGACCCATTTTTCGTCACTGGTGATCACTCGATCAAATACGGATATTTTGCGGTGAACAGAAACCAATGAGAAGCATGCTGTCAATCGTTCTTGCTTGTTGGCCCCGACTGTCTGTGGGGTAACCACTTGCTTAACCTCTACACCTTCCCTATGTGGTGCAGTTGAAGTCTGACAGTGTGATCAGAAATCAGGTATCGTAAGGCAAGCTCACCTCAGTTTTGGCTCTTGTCCTCCTCTATGGCCACTTTCAGAGCCTCGTCACCCATGACCAGTGGCCCGCCATTGCGAGGTTTATCACAAAGGGACTTATCTCCCAATCCGAACTTCTGGAATCAATACCTAGTAGCTAGTTCACTCAAAGCGTTGACCTCAATGGCTTGACGCATTACGTGACTTGATGCAATTGTGGACAAGCCCGGCTTAGTTATAAAGCTGACAACCTCTAACGAGCTATGATTGATGTGTGTGAGCAACGCATCTGCATTAGTCAAGAGCAATGCTCCCCACCACTTTCCCGGCAAGTAACGCACTCATTTGCGTATCAGTGATCACTTCTTCCCACACGATTTAAAAAAAGACAAGGACTTACCTTATAGATAGCTCTGTGTTTAATGCATAGGTACTACTTTTTATGTGTCTAGATATCACACCTTAGTAAATAATTTAATTCTATTAGACTGGAAATAGAGATATTTTACTATGGCTCCATGTAGACAACCTGTTTATGAACAATCCAGTAGACGAAAGAATATTATTTGCAAGTGCGTCTACAACTATACTTCAGGCGTGATGTGGCGAGTCTCTCACTATTCTATCGCAACTATCATGGTAAGTGCTCGGACGAACTGCATCTCCTGGTTCCACCAGGTCTGCCCTTCACGACGAGGACCCGCCATGCCATTTACATAGTAACAAACCAGCCACATTCCCTCTGTAGTCCATAGGCGAGAGGTTCGTTCCAATTAAATCTTCTTGCGAACCACTGCCCTATGGACCATGTTTCCTAGATTACTACAATCTTAAGCTGTTCAAGTTTAGTCAACCGTTATCGCCCCCAACCAATCTTCTATCCATATAAACCGCTCCTTAATGTAATTCCCTACTTCAGGTAGCCTCCGGGACTTGTACAGGGTGAAAGTTACTGTAAAAAAAAAAAAAAAAAACACCCACTTAAACAAAAACACTGCATTCATGCCCTATCAGAATACCCTTTTATGCCTACCATAGCAGTGTGTGTGTGTGTGTGTATATATATAGTATAGCTGGTCACGCGTATTCGAGGATACCCGTCTATTAGGGCGGCTAGCCTTGCCGATGCTTGCTTAGGCGTATTTGTGTTTATTCAACACCCACAGAGCCCACCTGTGGTTTAAACTGCAACTATACTGAGCGAACTGTAGCTACAGTTTCTGGGAAAGAGCGTGTTGTCTAGCGTAATCAACAATTTGAACAAAGCCAGCACGCTCAAGGCCTCGGCCACGATGACTTGTTTTCGTGCTAGCGCAGCTATCGACGGCCCCCAACGTTTCCGTCTACCCAATTTCCCTCACAAGGCTTGGGTCAGCACGATGAGATCGCCCCCCCCCCATCCAGTCCGATAACATCGAGAAGTCTCCTTCCTGACAAATCGTTCATGGTAAGATTCGAACCGGGTCTCATTGTCATAATGCGAACGTTCTAACCACTCGCATACGTAGCAGTTTGTTATATATATATATATATATATATATATATATATATTATAGATAGATAGCATGCACATGTGCCTGTCTTCGCCAATAAAATGCGTAATCAGTTGGAGCTTACATTGTTAATAGTTGCTTTGTAATATTTTAGAAAATCCTACCTTAGGCACGCAAAACACTTATAAGCTGATTAGATTTCAAGAAAATATTTCTGCTTTACAAGGAGGCGCCGAACGTTTCTTAACCCATTAACAAAAAAATCTGACCAAACATTATTTTTTCTTTTTGTTTATAAGTGTTTCTTGGAAGACCGCTATCTTTTCAGCATCATATATTTAACCTGCATTATGGCGTATCTCTATGGAATAATATAAATTTGACATTATTAAAAAATTCTCTTTCTTAAACCGCTGGGAATTTTGGGATGTTTTCATCAGTATCCTTCAGGCACATGACATCCTTACAATATCTTTTTTCCTCATATATTTGTACGAAACAGCATCGTTGCACTATTTAATAGAATAAAAGTTAACATTCTCTGTAATAAAACAGGAACTAATTTGTCTTTGATCATCGATTTAACACTAGAATATTAGAGAAAATGAGTAAACATACGAGAAAAATCACATTTATTCCAAATTTCAAGACAACGGCGGCAAAATCGCTGTGTACGGGAGGACGAATAATCTATGGTTCTAGCTAAGACTATATGAACCAATTTAGATATATGAAAATATCTACATTGCTTCCGTGTTGTCTTATCAGATCTTTGTTCACATCAAAGAAAAACCTGGTGTTTCATTGGCGCTACGAGGTAGGCGCGTTTTGGTTTAGCATTTCGAAGCAGAATCAGTGGGCCATTTCTATTTTCTTGTTAGTTAAGATAGTAGTGAGGATATCAAATACTGATTTGCAAGACACTAAAATCAACCTCACTATACCTGTTTCTACTTCATATCGTGACGATTTAAACTGAATAGTTATCTGTGTTATATAACTTATAACAATCGTTGCGCATTTTTCTGTCATATCCATTTTAAAAAGAAAAACACGCGTAAAAATAAATAAAAAAATATGAAAGTAAAATAAATAATAATAAAAAAAAAAAAAGAATGAAAAACGAACAAAAAGAACAAAAAAACGACAATCAGATTTGGATTTCAAATACTGGTTTTCTAGGAAAATAAACTTAACACAAGACAACATGGCTCAGCAAGAAATTAAAGCACGCATAATAAATAAATATATAAATATGAAGAAAGTTGTCCTGCAGAGTATGATAGATATTAGTGTAAATGCGGTGCTTTTCAATATCTTAAGTTCGTTTTTAATATTTTTTGTGTGGTGGTAATAACAAATGTTAAAATTTTAAACAGATTACAGCGACATTTGGGTTCTATACGCGGCTAAAAGTCTCCAAGTACATATTACAATTTGTAATTATGTTATAAGTATTACTACCCCGGTGCTGGAGTTGACCACTAGTTCCAAAAACAAGGAAGAATGAAAAAACAAAAGAAGAATGAAAAACAAGGAAGAATGAAAAAACAAAAGAAGAATGAAAAACAAGGAAGAATGAAAAAACAAGGAAGAATGAAAAAACAAGGAAGAATGAAAAAACAAGGAAGAATGAAAAACAAGGAAGAATGAAAAACAAGGAAGAATGAAAAAACAAAAGAAGAATGAAAAAACAAGGAAGAATGAAAAAAACAAAAGGAAGAAAAAAAAACAAAGGAAGAATGAAAAAAAAAAAGAAGAATGAAAAAAACAAAGAAGAATGAAAAAACAAAAAAGAATGAAAAAAAAAGGAAGAATGAAAAAAAAAAGAAGAATGAAAAAAAAAGGAAGAATGAAAAAAAAAAAGAAGAAAAAAAACAAAGAAGAATGAAAAAACAAAGAAGAATGAAAAAACAAAGAAGAATGAAAAAACAAAGAAGAATGAAAAAACAAAGAAGAATCAAAAACAAGGAAGAATGAAAAAACAAAAGAAGAATGAAAAAACAAAAGAAGAATGAAAAAACAAAAGAAGAATGAAAAACAAGGAAGAATGAAAAACAAGGAAGAATGAAAAACAAGGAAGAATGAAAAAACAAAAGAGAAAAAAAGAAGAGGGAGAAAAAAGAAGAGGGGGAAGAAGAATAGGGAGAAAAAGGAGAATATTAAAATGAAGGACACGTGGACGAAGAAGAATATGAAGAAGATCGATTTATTTTCACTTACTGCTTATCAATCCATTGTGATTTAAAAGATGAAAGACATTTCGAATTGTTGTACATGGTGTTCCCAATCATGATCGGTTTAGACGCTGCTTTACTTTGATGACCGAATGAAAACTGATGTAGGAAGAAGAAATTGGTTCCTAACAAATAGTAAGTAAAGTGGAGAGAAGAACTGGCGGAAGTTAATCGCCATCAGAAGTCAACTTAAGTATCCCTATTAATTTTCATCAGAGAAAAAGATTCTGATTAATCGCTTTCGTGGAAAATGCATAAAAAGGAATTGACTTTTTACGAGCCCACAGTGTAAACGTCTCATTTATCGGGCCGATCACTTCCCAAGAATCTGAAAGGAGGAATATATTGAGGGACAAAGGAAAGTAAAGAGAACAACCTACGTAACGAACTTGTGTCAATGATTGGCAGAACGGGAATTAGGAGAGATAGCATAAAGACAAAACATTTTAAGAGCTACAGGAACAGGAAGTTGAGGAGAGCCTCGATTGCTCAAGCACTGAAGGGACACGATACAAAGAAGATTAAAAGAAACATACATTGAACAAGATCCAACGTAATATGACGGAGCATTCCCTAATAAATAAAAATCCATCATTGCTTTAGAACTTTTTTTTACGGTAGGATACGAAACTGAGGTAGTTAGGGAAATCTGAATAGTTAGGGAATGATTTCCGTTTTAACTTTGCTTGACCCTCGACGCACTTGGCGAACGAGGAGTCTAAAGCCGACAGACCTCATGAAGGTTTATCCTGCCCTTCGAATCCTGACGGAAAGCGCTTATTTTTGTTTAATAAGATTTATAGAATGAATACATACACACATACATGCATACATAAGACAAAAAGGGATATCCACATTAAAATGCGTATTACTTTTATGTGAAACATGTAAGCTTTCGAAAATATTTCTTACGGATTTTTTCGTCGGAAAAGTGTTTTTTTTAATGTAAAATATTTGATAATCTGCTGCAATAAGCCCGAACAAAAGTTATAAATTTGCAAGACAAGCGAACAAACGTAAAATAAAATCGACTATTATTTGACACCAAACACAAATTTAGTATAAATATATATATGTGTGTGTGTGTCGAATAATTAAAAACAAAGATGAATGACAGAAAAGGAATATAGACGAATTTGTCTAGATTGCAAAAATTACTTTAAAAAATTTGAGATTATTATCGTCTCACGTCCATACGCATGTGTAATCACAACGTCAACAAACCCAGTCCGATGAAAGCCTAACGGATGAAATGCGTCACAAATCAACTTTTCCCATTTTGATGTACAATGTCTTATTGCTTATAAAACAGTGTTCGATTTGTTATAACAGGACTGAAATTTATTTTAATAAAATACATTTTATTATATATATATATATATATATATATATATATATATATATATATATATATATATATATACACACACATTAATAAATTGTCGGACTTTGTCCATTTCTTAAAGACATTTTTATGTTTAACATTATTTTTATAGATACAAGTATTTAAGTAAATGCTCTGTTTATCATAAATGTTATTTAATACTGTTTATTATAACCAGAGCATTTACTTAAATACTTGTATCTATAAAAAGAATGTTAAACATATATTATATATTTCCCCGCCCAACTATGAGTTAATTAGGAAATCATTATCTCCTCAAAATTCTTATTATCAAAATCTGGCTTTAAAATTTGATAAGCTATTATAGGTACCTCCACGAAATCGCTAAAAAAAAGAACATAGCTTGATGAAAAAAGACGCCAAACTTGCCGAAAACAAAATTTTATTGTCTAAATGCTTATGTTATTATTAAGAGGAAAGACCAAAGTTTTTTTTTAATTATTTTAAAAAATTTTCCTTCTTTTAGAACATTCTAAATTTTGATAAAAAAACTTTTTTTTCTATTTGTATCAGCGGAACTAGTAAATAACATAGACAATTTTTAGCACGTTTTTTTGGTATGACACACATTAATTTGAAAAATCGTGCAAAAAATAGAAATAATTATCGGATGTTAATGAAACTTTCAGAAACTATTCACAGATGATCGAAATTATTATAAATATGTATTTTTTTATGAAAGTCATGGTAGAAATTTTTTAAAAAATATTTATTACCCCCCATAACTAATTTTATGAAAACGCTAGAAATTGATCGCATCGGTTTTAGTGATTACAATAATTAAAAGCACAGGGCTTTGAGGAATGCAAATCATGTTTTTTTTTTTTTTTTTAATTGGATACGCAGTACCTGAAAATCAGCTCTGAATTGTAACATACAAAACTCAATAAAACAAAGATATTATTTAATTTCAAATGCTTTTATTTGCTTTTAGTTGTTTTTATGAATATGGACAATATTTTCTGAAAGCAAAAAAAATTTTTTCGATGAAAAATGAATTTTTAATACAATTATTTGTTATTTCATTAATTATAATAGATTTTACATTTAAGTTGTTAAAATATTATAAAATTAGTTAAAAAGCCGCATCAGGCTTTCATAAGTGTCCTTATGAGATAGATCTTTTTTAGCGCGTTGTAAATTGTATCATTTTGACTAATCAGAAGATCCCCAGTAATTAAGAAATGTAATTTTGTGCTTATAATCGAGCTGTAATTATAAAATACGGAAGACCAACCAGAATATAATTAAGTTGCGTTATTTGAGTTAAGCATTGTTCTCCGCTGTTAAGGCCTTTACTTTTTGCGAAACACGTGTGGAGAAGTTAATTTGATTTTTCAATTTCAACTGAGAAGGGTACCTACAAGTATCAGTATCATCTTATGAAATTTATATGATCTTTTTTTTATATTAATCTCAGTTACGACATTTTTCCATAAATGAAATATCAAAATTAATAATAAAATGAATGCAAATACAAATAACAGTAGAATGTAATAAATGTACATAAAATTATAGTATTTTATGTACAATTCTGATAAAATTTCATAAGAAAGGTACCTATAAATTAATTAGATACCTTTCTTAAGAAATATGAAATTTAATGTCACTCTTAACAGTTTTATTTTAATTTCTTTTTACAATATATTTCCCATAAAGCATCATAAACGTAAAGGTGAAAGCTAAGTAAAAAAAAAAAAAAAATTAGACCGCTGAAAAGTTTTTCGTTAAAAATAACGGGGTAAATAATTTGTTCACGTAAATGTAAATTATTTCACTTTTCTCCTTCCGTAGAACAAATTAGCCTCATGGAATTCGTAAATATATCATTCATCACATGTCAAGAGACGCGAAAGTTTATGACCTGCTTTGTTTTATTTTCAAATTACATCTTTTTGGCACAAAAGCTAAGTTAAGTTTGGTTCAAAATATTTTAAATAAACATTATAATTTCTGATTTTCTTAAAATAAGTTTTGAAAAAAATGATAATTGATATTTAAAAAAAAATTTCAAAGTCAGATTTCCATTTTTTTTTTAAAATGGAAAAAAAAATGGTCAATTTTGCTGACTCAAAAAAAAAAACTAGATTTTTAACGAAAATTTCGGACGTGCTAGGAACGATTAAAAAATGGAAAAAAATAAAAAAAAAATACTTTGACCTTTCCTCTTAATAATAACAAACATTTAGACGATAAAATTTTGTTTTCGTCAAGTTTGGCGTCTTTTTTCATCATGCTATGCTCTTTTTTTTAGCGATCTCGTGGGAGGTACCTATATAATATATATATATATATATATATATATATATATATATATATATATAAAAATTTATTTATTTTATTTAATTCCGACATTTTTATTGCATTAATGTTTAACATTATTTTAATGGTAATGTGTTTGAAATAGATTTAATTGATTTCAAAAAATTATCTATTACGTTACCCAAATCAACATATCGGATTTAAAGAAGTCCATTAATTTTTCAAAAAAAACTCATTTTTTTGTTGCAAATTTCAGATTCGAAATCTTTTTTATTTTCGTTATTGAATCGTAAACAGAATGCTTAAAACCGAGAAGCCTAAGACTACATGAAAGTGGATGCGAAGAGGAAACTTAGTGAGAGAAACTGATTAATTATTAATACTTCCCAGAATATTTCCTTAAAAGAAAAAAAAAAAAGCATAAACTAAAATGATGAAATATGACTGTGCAGCAAATACAGAAAAGAGGGAAGGCGTATTGACCATTGATCAGATTTTGAAAGTGAGTCTTGAAGAAAATATTTCAACACCTGACACGAAACAAAAACCACTGTAGGCGAAAAGAAGTGCGATAATTCTAACATATACACCGAACAAACAAAGTACACCTTCGACATGTATATACATTAAAAAAATCTTCAGCTTTCATATTGTATTAAGCACTGGGAAACATATATAATCCATGTATAATAGAGAGGCTCCAGTTTCTGGCCTAAGAGGATTGTATTGTTTACATTAATAATCAAATCAATCAATCAATTGTGTCACATAATCAAAAAAATATAAATATATGCGGAGTCGTATATTGGGTTGGTGCATAATTATCAGGCGTTTTCGTAGGCGAGTTATTTGTTAATAAAATTGCTGTTGTGTTGATATTTTTAAATAAAAATATTTTATTTTCAGGCTATAAAAGTACATGTCGATAAGCATACGCTCCGGAATAATCATTTAAAAATGTTATTGTTGAATTGCTATGTTTCTTTTTTCATAATAAATATTGTTTAAAAAACGCCTGATAATTATGCACCAACCCAATATTTGGTACTAGACTCGTTAGAAAAATAGCAAACATTTTCTTGGAAATAATTTTTTTCAGAATTCTTAGACTTGTCAGAATCAAAAAAAAAAAAGCATTTTAGAAGGGGTTTTTCTTCATAATATCGATACAATATAAAATCGATAACCAAGTTTTGTAGAGAGTTATTAGATTTAAATTTTTTTCTCTGTACGAAAACATTAAAAATAGAAAAAATGATTTCAAAGCGCAAACGGATGTATAAATTTTAATTATAGAACGCAATTTTTTTTATAAAATGGCAAAACTGTATAACTGTTTATTCATTTAAGATAAATTAATCTACAAAAATGTTATTTGTATATTTTTAAAAAAAGATTCCTAAACCAAAATAAAAAGTTAAGAATATTTAAAAAAATTCAAAACAAAAAAAAAAAAAAAAATTCAAAAAACAAAAAAAAAAGCATATATATTATATATATATATATATATATATATATATATATATATGCAAATAACAGCTCGTACATTTCTTTAAACATTTTATGATCGATTTTTATACTGCATCTCTTATGAAGAGAATATAAAGTCAACACCCTGATTAACATTTTTGTCGGGAAAGATACCGGATCAGATATAAAACGTTTATTTCTTAACGAGGTCTTCTGTGGTATTTAGTAGGCAACAATCTGAGAAAAGACAAAAAAAAAAAAAAAAACACACATTGACAACATAAAAAATTCTAAAAATAACAGAAAATGAAAAGAATGTAATTTAAAAAAGTATACTGCGTTGTATTTGCCTTATATCAGATGAAACTTAACGAATGGTCATAATTACAGTGAAAGGAAAGTGAGAAGAAAGGACTACGTATCAATTGTAAGATGATAATGCATGATTGTGAGCAAAAGGATAAACTCAAGATGCGAATTACACATTGGAAACGCCAAAATTCAGCAATTACAAAAATAAATATCTAGAAATTGTTTTAACAGAGGACGGTAAATGTGCTACCGAAATCCAAAGGCGCATTGGAAAAGCGAAAGTTCAATTTCAAAAGCTAAAAAATTTTTTATTAAAAACTTTTAAAAAAAATTTTTAGAAACAAAAAAAAAAGAAATTTCAGGCAACGGAATGTGGTAATAAAAGCGCAGGATGAAAAAAGATTGAAAAAGAAAGGAATCTGAGGAGAACCATGATTAAAAATATTTGAAAGGATACGGCACACAAAAGACGACGACTTTTTTAAGCGTTTATCTATTTTACGATTAATCTTACAGACGAGATAAGATCCGGTTAGTAATGATGAAATTATGTTATACTGAATTCAAATACCTACGAAGACATTTATTTATTACGAGCATTCAATTCAACATTTGTAATCGTTTATTAGAAGAGGCCATTCGTGTAAATGGCTTTTGCTTTGTGAGATAAAGACGTTGCTGACGTTATTAACTAGATTGTATGCAGCAATTACTACACGGAAATTGTTTACCACTATCATTTTATCTAGAAAATGCGATTTTGAGTCGGAGATCATTGAAATTTATGAAAAAAAAGGAGACGCCATTCTTTCTCTTTCTGAGAAGACGCCATTCTTTTAAAAATGTGAAATTACGCCATTTTCTCTTTCTGGAGAGACGCCATTATTTTTCTCTTTAAAAACTTAAATTAAATTCTTTAATTTTCTGGAACAAGACGCCATTTTTTTTTTGGATAAAGAGACGATAATTCTTTTCTTTGCTTGAAGATTTTTTAAATTCTTTCTTTTTCTGGGAAGACGCCATTCTTTTCTTAAGGATAAAGAGACGCCATTCTTTCTCTTTCTGGAGAGAGACGCCATTCTTTCTCTTTCTGGAGAGAGACGCCATTCTTTCTCTTTCTGGAGAAATTAAAAAATTTTAAATTTAGATGGAGAGAGACGCCATTCATTCTCTTTTTCAGAGAGATAGAAATTTTTTTCTCTTTTGGAGAAGTTAATTTTTCTTTTCTTTTAAAATTTTTCTCTTAAAAGAGTTTAAAATTCTAGAAATCTTTCTGGAGAGAGACGCCATTCTTTCTCTTTCTGGAGAGAGACGCCAAAGTTTTTTGCCCGGAAAGACGCCATTCTTTCTCTTTCTGAAAGACTTTTTTTTTTTTTGAAATTAACATTAATTAAAATTTATTTAAAATTTAATAAATTTTTTAACATGTTCTGTCTGTCGTATTCTCAGCGTTCGTCTGTAGAACCACGCTTGTCTTTTGAAGTCCCTAATTTATCTGTAAATAGATTATCCATCGTTCATTGCCATTTAGTGATTGGCTAAGCATATTTCAGTTGTGGCACACAGCCGAAATTATAGAGCACCAAGTGAGTATCGAACTCACTTGACAGGTACCATATGCCGAGTGATTTTTTAAGCGTAGATTAGTTGTGGCACAAGTCCTAACGTATGTAGCACCCATTAAGGACCGAACTCACTGTTCAGTCGTAAATGATCTAGCGAGACAAGCTCGCTAACCATTACAGTACGCCGAAGGGCCCAAATGATTTTCTAAGCATACCTTAAATGGGGCACCCAGTGAGGATCGAACTCACTTTCCGTTCGAAATGATCTAGCGAAACAAGTTTCTTAACCATTACACCACGTGGAAGGGCCCCATTTATTGCCATAGAAGTGATTATTAGATAGCGAATCAGCTCTCTTTTCTTTGGTTGTACAGATGTTTTCTTCGTCTCTTAATGGTTTGCTTAGTTCTCGAACTTATTGCCATATAGCGATCTACTAAATCTACCTTGGTTGTGGCATATGGCTGAAAATATGTGGCACCCAATGAGGATCAAACTCATTACTCAGTCATAAATGATCTAGCGAGACAAACTTGCTATTACATCACATCGAAGTGCTCCATTCATTGCCATAAAAGTGATTAAATATTAGATGATTTACAGATGAAGAAATCAGACGATTTCTTCATCTGTTAAAGTTTTGCTTCATTTTCGAAGTTATCTTGTGTTATTCCTATGCGCCATCAGATAAGTGTATTGTGATTTCGGTTGCCTGTTACTACAATACCGAGATAAGTTTCTATCGCAGAAATTACCTGTGCACTTAACTGGGAATTTCGATTCTTACAGAACATAAAACATTATACGTTGCCATTTGTTATGTCAAAGTTGATGACCTTTGGCATAAAGGGTAAGTACAAAGAGAAAAGAATAAAAGTAAATTACGAATTAAACAATAAATGCAATACTTAAAAAAAATAAAAACAAACTTGTACATTTTCAAATATGCATTAAATAACAAAGACCTCTTAGAAGACGTCGCCGTAATTGATTTCATAATTTCTATTTTATCATTTACAAAATATTGGACAGGATAAATTGTTACATAATAATTAACTGAATCCAAAAAGATGGAACTAGTCATTGAATGAAAAAAAAAATGGAATTAGAAAATGATTAAAATGATTCTATTGCTTATTGTTGGTATTAGAATAATACATCGGAAGCCACAACCGAATATTTTGTTTGCCTCATTTACAAATAGTTTCGACTAGCAAAAAAAAACGAATTCAGGAAAATCCTCATTGACTCTGGTATCTTTAAAGAAATTTTTAAAATGATATTCATTACAAAAAAAAAAAATTGAAAATAAATCGGAAAATTCATATTAGGAAAAGAAAAAAATGAAAAAATTTCCAATTTAACAATATTCAAAAAAAAATTTACTCTTGAAAAAGCAAAAAATAAAAAAAAGAAAGCAAAATAAAAAAGAAAATCTAGGATAGTGATTTCAACTGAAAAGGAAAAAGTAAAAGAAAAAGAAAAGGAAAATTTAGGAGAAAAGAAAAAAAATCAAATGAATTCAAAAAGAAAATCTTCTTTTAAAAAAAATAAAAGAAACGAAAAAAAAAAAAAAAAAACAAAAAAGAAAAGAAAAAAAAAAAAAAAATAAAGAAAAGAAAAAAAGGAAAAAAAGAAAGAAAGAGGAAAATAAAGAAAGAAAAAAAAAAAAAAAAAAAAAAAAAAAAAAAGGAAAATAAAAAAAAGAAAGAAAGGAATTAAAAGAAAAGAATTTAAAAAAAAAAAGAAAGAAAGAAGAAAAAAAAAAGAAAAGAAAGAAAGAAAGAAAGAAAAAAAAGAAAAAAAAAAAAAAAAAAAAAAAAGAAAAGAAAAAAAAAAAAAAAAAAAATTGAAAAAAGAAAAAAGAAAAAAAAAAGAAGGAAAGAAAAGAATAAATTAAAAATTTAAAAAAAAAAAGGAAAAGAAAGAAAAAAAGAAAAATAAAAAAAATAAAGAAAAAAAGAAAGAAATAATAAAAGAAAGAAAGAAAAAAAAAAAAAAAAAAAAAAAAATAAAAGAAAATAAAGAAAGAAAAAAAAAGAAAAAGGAAAAAAAAAAAGAAAGAAAAAGAAAATAAAAAAAAGAAAAAAAAAAGAAAAGAAAAGAAAGAAAAAAAAAAAAAGAAAGAAAAAAAAGGAAAAGAAAGAAAAGAATAAAAGGAAAAAAAAAAAGAAAGAAAGTAAAAGAAAAAAGAAAGAAAGAAAAGGAAAAAAAGAGAAAGAAAAGGAAAAGAAAGAAAAAAGAAAGAAAAAAGAAAGGAAAGAAAAGAAAGAAAGAAAAAAGAAAAAAAGAAAAAAAGAAAAAAAAGAAAAGAAAGAAAGAAAAAAAAAAAGAAAAAAAAAGAAAAAAAGAAAAAAGGAAAAGAAAAAAAAGAAAAAAGAGCGTTTGAAAGAAAAGAAAAAAAAAAAAAAAAAAAAAATAAAGGATATGAAAAAAAAATGAAAAAAATAAAGAAATTTGAAAGAAAAAACAAAGTTTTAAAAAAAATAAGTTTGAAAAAATTTTTATGTTATTTTTAACAGGGAAGAAAAAATTGAATTTTTTATTAATTTTTTTTTAATCCTTTCTTACACGTTCGAAATTTCGGTTAAATTATTCTTTTTAAATGCCACCAGTTGGCCAAAAATTAGTATGGGAAATTTAGTGTCTTTTTTATGGTAAAAATACATTATTTTGAAAATTCTTAAAAAAAGAAAATAAATAAATAAATAAAAATAAAATAAATAAAAAGTAAAATAAATTAATTGTAAGATTTTAATGAAAATTTCAGGACTTATCTACAAATGAATTAAACTATTTTTGAAATATTATTTATAGAAAATCTTGGTAAATATATCTTTACATCTGTTACCTCATTAATTTTAGGAAAGTGAGAAATTAAAATTTCAGGGTCTTCATATTTATATTAGTTAAAAGCAGGACTCCTTGGAGAATTTTGCCAAATGGAGACACCACTTACCGAAAATCTGCTCTGAATTGTAAAATAAAAGACAAAACTATGACATTATTTAATTAGAAAAGTTTTTAATTGCTTTTATAAATAAGATATGTGAGGACACTATTGTATTAAGAATTTTTTTCTCGATTAAATCGAGTTTTACAAGAATTATTTTTATTTCGTTAAAATTTTTAATTTTAACAGTTTTAAATCTTACAATTATGTATTAATTTCAACGATTTTGATATTAAGTGTAAACTATATTTACTAATCATAAGTGAAAAAACTTAAAACAAAGCAAACATCAATATTTTAAAAAATAATTTTGATTTGTTATTAGTGCAAAAATGTACAAATTTTTGTAAATACAGGCGACCATAGACGGCATTATCAGAAAATAAGAGCGATGACTATCGTAAATTTAAAGCCAAAGTATGTTGACGACTAAAAGAAGGGCGCTCATCTGGTATTTTAGAAAAAAAATGGTCTTACCAGTCAATTTAAATTCATTTTGTAAATACAGCAAAATCTTATTGGAAATATTAAATTTAATATATTAGCTTGAAATTAAAACTAAAAATGAAAGCGTCAAGAAAAATCTGTTTTTAAATTTTGTTTTAAACGTTAGGTATCGCTTTTTGTCGAATTCCCTAATTTAAAGCTATTGAAGAAGCCTTTTTTTAAAGCTTTATTAAAGTGCAAACTTATTTAAAGTAGTGTTTTATCCATACTTTTATTTTAATTGTATACACACGTATGATCTTTACTCTTTTCGACCTATGAAGAGAATGTCGTATTGAACAGGTTTCTAACTCTTCTGAGATGGAGATAGTGAAGCTTTATGACGTATAAATATAAAGTGGATAATTGGGAAATGTGAGGCAGTGGATGATGAAAATATGGAGGCGATGGAAGGACGGCAAGAGATAAGAAAGCTTGAGAAAAATGAAAATGGATTAGTTTTATTTATTTTGTCTTTTTTGGGGCACAAAATATTTGGCCATTCAATCAGAATTATTGCACAAGAGTATTGGCCAGTTTACAATTACGGTAAACTACGTCTTCTCCAATGATATTAAGATCTCATCAATGTTTACGAAATATATTTCGTAAATAGAATTTAGAACTAATTTAATATATCATTTCTATACAAACTTTTCACCTTTCATGATATTTCTCTCTTTTCCTTTTTTTTTTTAAATATTTTTATTTCATGAATTTGAAAACACAGAGGTATAAAAAGAAATTGTTTACATTATTTCAGGTGATTTTTCCATATATTTCCAGGCGTTGAATTAAAAAGAACATTTTTTTCTCCTTCACGTAATATTTTGCTGCAAAACAATTTTTTCAAAATAAATTCCCACAATACAATTGATTATTACTTTGATTAGTTACTAACAAATTTTATGTTTAGATCACGAGTTATTTTATAAATAAAGTAGAATAGAGATGGAAAGCAACACAGTGATGAATCATATCGTTAAGAAACATGCTTAGCAGTTGGAAGTGTCTAGTATTACAAGGTCTGATCTCAAAGACCTGTTGATGTAAGTGAAATGATACTAAGTGATTTTTCTTTCTTTACAGATAAATTAGAATATTTCAGCGCTGTTAAAAACAGCATGGTGGCGAATGAATGCAGTTTGTTTAGCTCGGAACGTTTGTAGAGGAAAAGCACACAGAACATTTTGTTAAATTATACCAACTTCGAAATAAAACAGATCAGGACAAAAAGTGTCCCACCCCCTTCATAACGTGAGCTGTATTGAGCAATTCAGGAAATAGACAAAAGCAAAAAAATGAAATGGTGTTGCTGAAATTCTAGTAATATGGAAAGAACCAAAAGTCGATAGTAATTATCGCTAAAATCTCTCCAGCATGGATCTGGTCGACTTTATCCGATTTTTACCAACAAATGCATATAGAATGTTTTTATCGCATCCCATACGGAATTATAAGTAATTTTAATGAAATATAGTAAATACTAAACTGAAGGAGGTTTATATAACTGTCTTAAATTACTTGATGGGGAATTATTTACTTACACGGAATATTTAAGAGTTATAGATCTTTCATCTAATGCTATAAGGTATCCCACTATATGTATGTAGTTCCTTATTTTTATATATAAACAAAATTTGCTTACTGTATATGAATTGAAACCTACACTGGTAAATAAATGGAGATTAACTATCCGCTACTCGTGCTTACAAAATGAAAATTTGAAATTGGTACATGTGATCGAAGATAGTAGCAGAAAACACATTTTGAAATTGTTTTCGGGATAAATATTCACAAATATACTCCCACTAATGAGGATTTCTGTGTGTGCCTTTTTCTTGAAAAAGAAAAACACATTGAAAAAAAGATCACAGATTTGATATTTTTCCTGAATGACTTCACAGAGGTGTGTCAAATGAACACATCACATAATTTTTTTTTTATATTCATACAAACACCACATTCACAAATATACTCCTACTAATGAGGTTTTCTGTGTGTGCCTTTTTCTTGAAAAAGAAAAACACATTGAAAAAGGATCAAAGATTTGATATTTTTCCTGAATGACGTCACAGAGGTGTGTCAAATGAACACATCACATAACTTTTTTTTATATTCATACAAACACCACATTCATAAAGAAAATTATTATTAACAAATACTAGGTTTCCGTTGTTAAGCATGGTCATCAGTAAGAAGATGAGCCCGAAATGCGATTTGAATGTCGACAACACTAGAATCAAGCAGACGCGGAAGTTAAAATTTCTGGGAACATCTTGACAGAGGACGGTAAGTGCGACACTGAGATCCGTAGGCGTATTGGAATGGCCAAAGACGCATTCCAAAAGCTTGGCAGAGTACTGCGAGACAGAATTTCTTTGGTAACAAAGAAAAAAATACTGAACTGTTAAGTGACATCTGTCGTTTACGGCAGCGAATGCTGGACGATTTTCTCAAAGATGAAGAGACTCGAGGCGACAGAGATATAGTTCTACAGAAGGATGCTAAGGATATCATTGACCGAGCGTGTGAGCAACAATGAGGTCTTAGAGAGGATGCAAACAAGGAGGAGGTTTATACTTAACATCAGGAAGAGGCAGCTGAAGTTTCTGGGACACATAATGAGGAAGGAGGGCCTGGAGAATCTGATACTCACGGGTCGAATAGAGGGAAAGAGAGACAAGGGAAAACAATGCATGACATACCTAGCGGCCTTAAGCAAGTGGATGACAGAACGTGGTCTGGGGGAGGTGGCAGAGGGAAGGAACTTGAGAGCTGCAAGGGATAGAGGGAGGTGGAGAGCCATGATTGCCTACGTCCTGAAACGACATGGCACAAAATTGGAGAGGAGATATTCTGCATTCGTACCATTTATTTTGTCTTTGAAACGGCAGAAATGAGGCAGAAATCTGAATCATTTTAATGGTTTTAATTATGGAAGTCAGTAAAATCGTCATCTACCTATGTCGAAAACCAACAATGCAACAAAAAAAAAAAAAAAAAAAAAAAAAAAATCAGAAACAGTAACAATCTCACTTGAAGTATTGGTAAAAGTTCTGCGATTATGTCGATGTGGCAATTACTATTACGAATTTTGGACAATCTCCTCTAAGATGAAAAAGAGACTTGAAGCAACAAAAATGTAGTTCTACAGCAAGATGCTGAGGATACCAAGGACCAAACCTGTAAACAACGACGAGGTTTTGGAGAAAATGGAATAAAAAAAGGGAAACTTACACTTAACATCAGAAAGAGGGAGTTGAAATTTCTGGGGTACATAATGACAAAGAGCTTGGAAAATCTGATAAATTAAGTACAGATTGAGGGACAGAGAAAAGCAGCGCGTAACATACTGGGTGGGCCAGAGTTAATTAATGGTAGAATGGGGTTTGGGAGAAATAACAAAATGGCAATAATTATTAAGAGCTATTTACATGATGTACAATTTTTGGACTGTTCTCGTTTTTGTCGCCATATTCACGCTTTGGCCGTTGTGCGCTCTGGTCGTCTTCAGGTAACTGGAATTTCGAACTGAACCCTTTATTTTTAAAAATTGTAAAATAGAAAATAATTCCACATGCCATGCCTTTTCTGGATATCTCATTATCAGTTATTTCTCTTTAACTCAGCTCTCCAAATTATTGTTCCCATCTGCTGTGGACAGGTATTGGACTCAAAACTCTCTGGGTCAAATCATTGGATTCATTCAACCAAAGCTTTTATCCACTCGGCCTCAAGAACATATGGCCGTTGGTTGAAGTAATCCAGTGACTTGACCCAAAGACTTGCGAGTTCAATATCTGGCCACAGCAGGGGGAGTTAGAGAGTTGAGTTAAAGGGAAATAATACTGAGATATCCGGAATAGGCATGGCACGTGGAACTAGAACAATCTACCCCGTGGACAAAATGAAAGATTCGGTTCGAAATTTCAATCACCTGAAAAAGGCCGCAGCGCACAACGGCCGAAACGTCGTGAATATGGCGACAAAGTTGAGGACAACAGTCAAGACAATGAACATAGTTTAAATAATCACAATACCTCGTCTCAGAAATATAGAAAGTTATTAAGAGCTACAAGGGACAGGAAGATGTGGAGGGATATGATTGCCTACGTCCTGAAGGGTCATGGCACATAAAATGAAGAAATCAGAAGCGAACAGTGGGTGGATGGTGGGGGGAGAACAATCTTTGGTGAAGATAGCAAAACAGATTTGGCAGTTGGATTGGAACAGGCAGGATATCATCTTCATCAGCAGTTATGTTCTTAAGAGCCGTTCGATCAAAGTTTATGTGTTTCTCTAACGAGAGAATAACTTATCACTTTCTTCAGACTACTTCATTTGACAGTCAAATAATAAAATATGAATATTCCTTTCCCGAAGTAACATCATTTTGGCATATAGTCGACCATTTTCACACAGTCAGTCAGTTATATGCCATATGTGATACACGCTTAGGCGATCATGTATCTGACGAGACAGATTATTTTCGCCGCAGTAGGTTGCCATTTTTTTTTCAGCGGTAGAACAGTTGCCATCCAAGGCTATATAACTCGGTCTGTCCTGCTATTTACCCATAGTTGGAGAGAGCAGATGAGGATTCATATCTTTTCCAAGGGTATTAGCGCGTAAGTGGAATGTAATGGACTCGGTTGGAATTCGAACTGATTTCAGATTCCTCAATCCGAGACGCTATCCATTACTTCATCGTACCTCCACTTACTCTGTAAACGCTAGGTGGCGTTGTTTAAAGGCAAGAAAAGGATGGATAAGTAAATTGTCACTCTCTCACTCACGTATATGTATCAGAATCACCAGGAGACGTGTCACCGCCGAGGAAGATATCTTTCTCCTCCGCGGCTACCAAATAGATTTTATCTCACACAGAATCAGTAGCATTAAATAGAATGGCTTGATTTATTATTAGTATTACAAGTCGATGTAACGAAACTCTTCCAAGACTTAAGATTTGTCTAGACTCGGATATTCTTTATGGATAAAGATACTATCCTTTCAGTTCCAAGAGTTAACCAAATCTTCACTTCTAAACATTTTTCTATATAGCAAAGGTCTTGCAATTAGCGAAACGAGGTTGATTGATCGATTTTTTTTTTAATTTTGACTTACCAACACTTTGTTGATTATTTAAAGCCAAAACATATTTTGGATTGTAAGAGGTTGCTTACTACAGCCGGAGTTCCCAAGCAATACCCTACCTAACTGCTGACCAGGTTCGACATTGGTCCTCATTCTATCACGGAAGTTAAGCAATGTTTTCAATGCAATTTTACCGTAATCTATCGAGAAATTTCGAAGAAACTCAATTCAACATTTTCATAAGTAAAAAAAAAAAAAATTCAACCCGTAGAGAAAATAAACCTATATACTGTATATAAAAAGTAAAAAATATCAAAAAAAATATATTTGTGTGTACACAGGTAACTAAAAAGGGAAGAAAGGCAATTGAGGTTTCGCTATTAGGAAATGTGTTTGTGGGATAACTGCATTTAGTAGCCAAATATCAAAATGTATGGATTTAGTAGGGAAAGATTATGAATAAAATTTTCAGTTGAAAATACTAATGATTATGATCTGTTTTGAAAATTTGAATGGGCAATTTCTCAGTACTGCCAATTATATGAAGAAAAGAATACTATGCAACATACATCTAAATAGGTTTTTCATTAAAAAAATCAGATTAATAAACATTAATTCATAGCATTTTTATTGCATCTGTACGTATATTTTAATTAAAACTACGCAAAGTAGAAATTAATTGTGGATGAGACTAAAATTTGAGGTACTAATTACATTATTTCCTTTAAATTATTATATTCGATTAGTGCGTTTTTGATTAGTGAGGATATTTTAATTAGCCGCGCTAATCGAGGGATTCCTGTATTTCGTCAGTTCGACAATTTTAGATGAATGTTAAACTTTTCAGCTCTCGATAATTCGTCTCTTTAGCTTAGTCTAACATAAATTCAGACAGGCGAAAAATGGAACGAGGAATTATGTTTTTCCAACATTGGAATGTCTGTCTTTATTTAGCTATAACACCGATATCCCTTGCTGACTTCTTTGCATTCAAAGCATAAAAAGGAAATTTATGTTAAAGTTTTTTAAAATTATATATATATATATATATATATATATATATATATATATATATATATATATATTATATATAAATAAAACAATTTCGGCTCTGGCATTTTGCGAGTTTTACTAAACAGTCAAGATAACAAAAGAGTAATCCAAAGTTGCAAGGTCGATGACAAGCTAAAATTTGAACCAGTTTCCTGAATGTTAAAGTTTTAAACCAAATATTTCAAAAGACCAGAACTTTGGCCTTCATGCTGCAGAGTTATTTTACATAATTTCTGTTGAAATTGACGAAATTTAAACTAAAATCATGGATGTACAATGTGGTCCAAAAGTCTTGTTACGGAAAAGTAAGAACAATAGAACAAATAATACTGGATTCAGTTTATTCACATTCATTGATGTTGTCACACATCGAGAAGGTCTGTATGAACACCATTTTCGTGCCAGCCATTTGAAATAGAAAACGATATTATGAAGGTGTGACAAGATTTTCGAACCGCTTTGTACATAGCTATAAAAATAAACTGAACGAATCTTTGACGGGATAAAAGTGAATGATTGCAACTGAGAAAAGTTTGCTGAATTTGTTCGATACATTAAAAAAATATGCAAACTTCTATTCTGTTATCGTGTTAAAGAGGTGCTTCTGTCCACGGCTGCCTGCTTTTTGTTTTGACTCATTTCTTTCAGTATGATTTTTGCTCGATATTAAATTTGTTTAAGGAAAATATCTTGAAAGCATACTGA
>CAHIKZ030001934.1:210000-262500 GCA_903632075.3 Acanthosepion pharaonis
TGGGTTATTTAAAGCCGAAACAATTTTTTACAGTGTAAGAATAATTCTGTTTATTTTTCCTCTAGCGAGTTAATATTGCCTTATTTTTTTTCTTTTAGAATAATAATGCTTTTTTCCGGATACAAGTCGAACAATTTAAACCTACCACCAATTATTTTTGTTAAAATTAAAAAAAAAAAAAAAAAAAAAAAAAAAATGCCATGCTTAATCGATAATAATAAACAAATAAATAAAATCATTCCCCATTACAAATATCAGAGCCTTTTCATTTTTAAAATTTTAAGTAAGCATATAGTATGAGCCGCTTTTGTTTCGGCTATAACGAATTTACGTAGACTTTCCACTAACTTTTATAATTTTTTTTTTTTTACTACACAGGCGGGAGGGAATATGAAAAAAAAAAAAAAAAAAAGGAAAAGAAGTTTCTATTTGGAGTGCATATTGTACGACTTCGTTTTGAATGATTTGTGGTCTTCTACGATTAAATCGGTTATAATTAAATAGCAAGCATTACTTTTTGACGGAATCTCGTAAAATTTACCGTCGGCAGACGCAGTTGATGATATATAAAGTCTCAACCAAATAAATCTCAGCAAAAATCAAAAGCGTCCAATCGTGCGCGAAAATTAAATAGCTAGATTAATCTAAGCTGTCAAGAAATGAAACAAATGATCGTATTCACATGAGAAAGGCCGATTTGACAAAGAAAGAGAGCATGGATGTCAAATCAGATATAACTCTTCTGATGTGTGAATAGATGGGACCCGAGAAATAAATTTTAGAAAGAAAACAGAAATATATTTTGAGAAGAAGAAAAAAAAAAAAAAAAACGCATAAAAATGTCAACCAGTTTGGTGAATTATGAAACAACCCCCCCAAAAAAAAAACAAACTATGATTTCGTAATAAGTTGCTCAAATCTCTCTTCCGAAACAGGAGTAAATTATTAGATGTAAGCCATGTCCCTTTGTAAAGTAGGTGATCATGACTCTACAATCGTCCGTCCTTTGTAGCTCTTAAGGTTTGTTTTTCTGCTAACTCTCCTTGTACCTATTCTGCCAAACATTTACACAAGCTCGTTAGCTATGTTATTCACCGATTTCCTGTCCCTACTGACTTCAGTATGTCCTATGAGTGCCAAATTCTCCAAGCCCTCTTTCCCCGTAAAACGTCATTAAAAGATTCTATGACAGTGACACGAAAAAGAAGTCGAGAACAAAACAGGCAAGAGGAACAATGACATTCTGTCAAATTTTGGTTAATTCTGATCAAAATGAAGAGAAATCAAAATCTACAATTTATCTTCTGCACCTGGTTGACCATTGTTCTCCACAACTTCCTTTCATGTGTAGCTCTTAACAAGAGCTGTCTTTATAATATCTTTGCCAACCCATCGTCTGTCATCCATTTACACAAACTCGTTAAGTAGGTTACTCGCTGTCTTCCTATGCCTTTGTTGCACTCAATTTTATGTGAGCGTTAAATTTTAAAAGTCTTCTTCAATATGTTCCTGCAAATTTCAAGTGTCTCTTTCTGATGCAACGTTTAAATTTCCCGTTAGTTTCTATTTTCCTTTAAACATTTTTTGCTGCTCACAAAATCCATCTATATTATTCTAAGAATCGTTCTGTAGAACCACATATTTTAGAGCAAGTCTCTTTTCTCTTCAGCATTCATATTACATAGCAGATAGCAGTTTAGTACTGATGCTTTTAATAAGTACCTGTAATAATAATAATGATAATAATAAAAAAAAAAATTAAGTTCATGAGCACCGAGATATCTCAGGGTTAGTATTTTGAGCTCTCACGATAGACTGCTCGCTGCTTAATCTGTACATCTTAACATCAGTATATCCTGCGAATGTTAAATTTTCCAGACCTCTTTTTTTCATTAGGAGCCCCAGAAATTACAACTGTTTCTTTCTGATTTTAAATATTGATTTTTTTCGTTTCCATATTCCTTAAACTTTTGTTACTCACATGCATCATCGTATTCTCAGTATCCTTCTGTAGAATTTCTTTACAGATGAAGGAAACTCTAGACAGCAAGTAGTTCTGTAGAAGGATACTGAGAATACCATACGTAGAGTATGTGAGCAACGAGGAAGATTTAAGGAAAATACAAAAGAAAAAGACACTTGAAATTTCTGGAACCCGTGACAGAGAAAGAAATAACTTGGAAAATTCTATTCTAACATGGCATACTGGAGGTCAGATAGAAACATCGAGTAACCGACCTAACAACATTTTGAAAATGAAAGGCAGAACAGATATTGAAAGGGGCAATAAAGGAAACACCATGGTTTAGTGGTACAAGGGAGACATCATTGTCAACATTTGGAAGGAACAAGGCACATTAAAGAGGACATTCTGAAATCTAGTGCAGAAAACTAGATCTATTTATCACAAAATAAAGACCTAGATAACTTACAAAATGTGTTATAGTATCGATATTTTCTAAGCGCGTAATACAATTCTGAAGATATTTGCGACAAGGTTACAATTTAAAATTAGAGGAAGAATTTAAACACTTGTTTCGATATTCCCTAATGTTGAAGATAATTAGTGCAGAATAAAATAACTAAAAAGAATACAAAGCGTGTGTGTGTGTGTGTGTGTGTGTATGTAGAAACGTCCATCTTCGTGCGTACACGTATGGAAAATTCATATAAAAGATTGCTGGTGTGGATTACATTTTGAGAAGAGTACTTGTTGGTATATGGCTTACGGCCACATCACGATAAAACACCGGTTCCTGTATGATCACCGAACTTAAACAACGTCAGGTCTGGTCAGTACCTAGCTGACTGACCACTTGTGAATTTCAGGTGCTTTAAGTTTGGATGTGTGAGTGGTCCAATGCATAATGGCTTGAAATTGTTCATAGGGGAGCAGAGTTCCAATTCCCATTGGGTTCGTTATATTCCCTTACGCACAAATACCTGTGGGTAATGGCATTAATTCACCTCTTCTACCCCCAGTTATGGATTAATTAGTTAGACTTGTACCACTTAAAGATTATCTAAAAAAAAAAAAAAAAAAAAAATTCTTACTACCTAAAAATATTTTCTGGCTTTTAAATAACCCGCTTCATAAGCCGAAGAAAAATAATAAATTAATTGTTGGTATGTGGTTTAGTAAGGTTAGGGAATTTGTATGCTGTATTACGTTCAGTGCGAGTTGTTTCGTTGTGGAGGGAGGGAGAAAAGAGTTCTTCAGAGGGGGACGAAACACTTCATATCTCTAAAGTATCCTATGTTTAAAAGAGAAAGTGAGAGAGACTTTTGGCACTTTTTTTTTTATTTTCTTAAATCCAGAATAGAAAGATTTTGAAAAATTAGTTCATAATTTGTTTTCAGAACACGAAAGAATGAAGAGGAGGAGGTTGGAATAAACGGACAGATTAAAATAAAGAAACCGGTTAGAAAATCTTTATAACAAAATAGGGTGTCTGGATTAACAGTAGGTAGAAGGAGAAAAAAATTGCCAGACAGGTCTGTTTACGAGAGTATACTGCTTTTGGCAGTGTCATCTAGTTGTCGTAAGCAGAAGTTCTTTGGCGAACCAGTGGAGTAATCATACACGATTTAGACAGTAGCCTTATTGGAATTGCCAAGAAAAGGAAGGTTTCACTGGTACAAAGTATTAATAAAGAAGAAAATTTCATTGGTGACAAGAGAAAAAAAAAACTAAACATTTATGTAATATCAATACTCTTATATATCAGTAAATGTTGGACAATCGCATCACAGATAGGGAAGAATTTTGAATCAACAGAAATATGATTCTACAGAGGGATACTGAGAATATCAATGACTAAACATGTGAGCAATAATGAAGTATAGGAGAAAATGAAAATAAAAGGACACTTACAAGTTCCACCAGAAAGAGAGTTGAAGGTTCTAGAGCACTTAAGGAAAGAGATCTTGGAAAATTTGACATTTTCGGACATATTGAAGGTAAGAGAAAAGCAGCACATTACCTACATAACGAGTTTGTGTAAATGGTTGATCTGACACGGGTTAGGAAATATAGTGAAATAACAAAATTTACTAAGTGCTAAATACGGCAGGAAAGTGTGGTGATCCATGATCGCCAATCTCCTGAAAGGATGCGGCATATGGAAGATAACTGCGCCTTTGGATTTGGGTGTCGCACTTTCCATCTTCTGTTAAAACATTCCCGCCCTCAAAAACGTTTTAAAGCTTGATTTTAGTTTATGACTATCAGTCGTCATCCTGAGTGAGGCCCTGTTACTGGAATTCTATGATAGATAAAATAGTGAAGAAAAAACTTTTATATTTATCTAAGCAGTATGAAAATGTGGATCATGATCTTTTTTTTTTTTTCATTCTCGACAGCGATTAGAAGACGAATCGGAGACTGGTGATGAGATTATCCTTCATATGTGCTAGACAAGAAGAGACAAACGAAAGAAGAGACAAACGAAAGAAGAGACAAACGAAAGAAAAGACAAACGAAAGAAAAGACAAACGAAAGAAAAGACAAACGAAAGAAAAGACAAACGAAAGAAAAGACAAACGAAAGAAAAGACAAACGAAAGAAAAGACAAACGAAAGAAAAGACAAACGAAAGAAGACGTAAACAAACGAAAGAAAAGACAAACGAAAGAAAAGACAAAAAGAAAAAAGAAAAGACAAACGAAAGAAGAGACAAACGAAAGAAGAGACAAACGAAAGAAAAGACAAAACGAAAGAAGAAAAGACAAAACGAAAGACAAAAAAAGACAAACGAAAGGAAAAGAGACAAACGAAAGACAAACGAAAGAAAAGACAAACGAAGAAAAAGAAAGAAAGAAAAGACAAACGAAAAGAAGAAAGAAAAAACGAAAGAAAAGACAAACGAAAGAAGAGACAAACGAAAGAAAAGAAGAGACAAACGAAAGAAGAGACAAACGAAAAGAAAAGAAAAGACAAACGAAAGACAAAGAAAAGACAAACGAAAAAAAGACAAACGAAAATATTTTGAGAAAAGAAAAAAGAAAATGTAAACAAAGAAAAGACAAAAAAGAAATGATAATTAAATCAGATATGGGAAAGAATGAAAAAAAAAAAAAAAAAAAAAAAAGGAAAGGAAAAAGAAAGACTTTTAAACGAAAAAAAAGAAAAACAAAGTTTGAAATTGCGGTGGATTGGTAAATAAGAGGGAAGATAAGTGAAAAAAAAAAGTCGATCGCATGAGAGAGAAAGATGGCGATGAAACAAGAAATGATAAAAAAAAAAAAAAAAAAAGGAAGAGACGCTATAAAGGCGACTAAACATATAAAGAATTAGTGTAGAAAGAAAGAACAGAAGTTGTATGAAAGTTGTACAGCAGTAAAGAAGAAGGGATTTACCGGAGAGGAAAAAGAAAAAGAAATGCAACAAGATAGATAAATGAAAAAATTAAAAGGAAAATTAATGCTTTGGATAAATAGTTTATTACAATTATCAAAATAGCAAAAACAGCGATCATTCATCTTGTCGGCTGCGAAAAGCCGAGTTGATATTGTTTCTGTGATGACAATAACTAAGTGTTGTATGACGACAGAATGAGCTAACTCTTCACTGCACAGACGGAATGAAAAAATTGTTTAGGAAGACGGCAGAAAAAAAAAAAAGAAGAGTAAAAACGCGTGTGAGAGGAACTAAGGCAACAAGGTCGGTATCAAGCGAAGCCAAAAGCATCTGAACATTTAAAAAATATGGTAAGAGAAAATATCTAGGGAAGAAAAAAAAAAGACTTGCTATCGGACATAATCACGTGTATATATATATATATATATATATATATATATATATATATATATATATATATATATATATATATATATATATATATATATATATATATATATATATATATATATATATATATATATATATATATATATATATATAAAAGAAATATGTTGTAGTGGTTCCAACGAGAGAAAAGTATGTATATTAAAAAAGAAGGGGTGCCGCAAACGTTTTTGGTTGTAATGTGGATTTATTGAGAAAAAAAATTATACTTTGTTTTACATAATTTCACGACACGTGTTTCTGGTCTGGTCTCGCAACCGTCTTCAGGTGAAAGTGGAGATTTTTACATATTATTAAAAATAATTAATTTTTCTTCATGTTCAATGTGGAATATTCTCGATATGAGACATTCTGTTTGTGTGTTGGCAATCCGAATTTTCTTTCTAGAATTGTCAATGAAGAGTTCTGCGTGAAGGGTCATAAAACAATTAAGGTTTGTCCAGCGAGTAGTTATCGGCATTTAATCTTTTAATGTTTTAGTGACCTCTATGTGCTCTTGGATCCGTTTCTATTTTGGCGTGTTCCTGTCAGCATGCGTGTATATATGCGTGCGTATATTTCCTTACTACGAGGAATTCGTAAACTTATTTGTACTTATACACGCATACACACACATACGCACATACACACTATCCCACCACAAGTTGCATAATGCCTACTACTACAGTTTTAAGGCGCTGCTTTCAGTCGTTTATAGCCGTTCCCAATTTAATTTTTTTTATTGTCCTGTCAGTTTTTTCATTGCATTCACCGTAGTAATAAGTAAGCTTGCTTTTTTATTACTCGACATTTATTTTTCCAACATTGCCTCAAGTTATTCGAACTTAGTGATCACTGTAGCTTTACAGCGTTCTCTACAGTACTTTACATGCTCCACACCGTGCCACGGAGCCGCAATTATGCAACTATAGGGAGATATTTCTCGTTCATAGGTACCGCTGCTCATAATTTGAGGCATTATTTTTCTTTATTTACATTGTTCATAATGTTGTCCTTATCTTTCTTGACACTTTCACAACGTTTCGGCCGTTGTACGCTTTGGCCTTCTCCTGATTATTATTATTTTTTTTTTTAATTTCGAACCGAATCTGTATGTTGGCGTTTCTGAATAATGGTTCGATGACGTTTTGTAGACGTCCTTACCATGTTTATTTCCTGAAATGCGCTGACATATTCACATTCCTGGGTTGCTCAGTAAAGTCAATGAGAATCTTTTCCACTTTTCCAATTACTCAACTCAAGGCTTGCAAATATCGCGACAGGCATTGGCAAAGTTATTTTCAAGTTATTTTCCCATAGTTTGTTGTTGCTCTGTGGTTCACACACACACACATATATATATATATTTATTTATTTTAATCATTTCCTCCCATACAAGGCGACTAAACGCAAGTGGTTACCGAGATTGAAATCAAACGAAAAGATATTAATGAGGAGAAAGGATAATATAAACAGAATTTGGGGAGATAGAAGATGGCGCGATTGATGGTGCATGTAAATGTTTGAGAATCATAGGTAGCAAAGGAGCAAGGAACCAGAAGAGTATTTCACAGGAAAGAAGTGCATGAATATAAATAGAGTAGAACTAGCTATTTCAACATTAAAAACGATGAGAACTAATTTCAAATCTAGTATTACGTTCGTTGTTATATTTGGAGAGTGTTATAGAGTAGTTTCACAGTAGAGGCTTGTATTTTCTCTAAGTCGGTCCTAAAAAGGGTCGACGTACAAAACGTTAGGAAATTGATATAATAGTTAATGACGCAGTAATCTAGTTGTGGTGGTTGATACTTTAATGTCCGACATCGACTGACTCACCAACTCACTGAGCTCACTGGCGACTTCTACTACTAATACCTATTATAGATGGGAGAGTCTATTAACAATAGAATAGGTATGTTCCAGTATAACAGAGAGGAAGTGTTCAATATGAAAGAAAGAGCATTTATAGGCGGAGACAATGTGTACATAATCGGCACTACATGGCGAAAGCACAATTTCCTGCCTCATTTCGATCTTCAGTCCAAGTCTGCAGTGATAATTCCTATGTCTACAATATATATTGCAGCGGTATCGAGCCTGATCAGGACGTAGGTTGGGAACCGCTTGGGAACACTCAGTATTGTTAGCAGTGGCAGAGGTCATATTTTCGTGCTAGTCTTCAGAAATTATCGACCACGCAAGTGTCTTTTTCATCACTTCTGTTTAGCCGAAAGGGAATGAAGAGTGGGTGAAACTTGTATCGGAGTGCGGGCTGATTACCGTGTTCTTTAGGTTGGCTTTAACATCAAAGATTTCCGTCGCCTTTGTAAATTTCTGTGTCACGAGCTGCACAGCTGACGCGATATGACCGAGTCGAACACGACCTCTTTGATAAGTACAAGCTAAAAAATTACTCGATATCTGAAATTGTTACACATTTCATCTTAGGTTTCGCTGTGGGTATTCAAACAGACATAAATATTTTTTTAATAAGCAGCTTAGAGTTTTTCCCAGTACGCAGGTTGCTTACATTTTGATAAAAAAATTGTTACTATGATCCTCATGCTGCTTATTAATGTATTGTCCGAGAGGTGGCAGGTGATTTTTTTTTCTGAGAGTGTAGTTGGAGTATATATTTAATGCGTTTTGTGTTGACAGAGAAACCCCATTCTCTTAGTGAGCAAACATACTAATGCACATCATTGATCTTATATAAGGTGTTTGGGATATATTATTTTTTAATATTTGCTAGTTTTGATTTTTTGCTCACATAATATATCTGATATATTTATTTTTATCTGCTGGTTTTATATATCTATGTATGTTTTCTAATTTTTTTTGTAATTAAGGTACCTCTGATTTTAGTAAAAGTTCTATAGGCCCTAATCAGCTAAGGAATACTTAATCACGTCACATCACAGGGTCTTCTTTCAAATAAGCAATATAGCTATTACTTCTCTAGGACAACTGTTGATGTATTAACTCTTTCAGCCCTGTGTTCCTGAACAATTTTAACCATTTTGCCTGAGCTCCAGAGTCAAAAATTCGCAAATAATTGGTATGTAAAGTTTCACGGTAGATATAAAAAAAAATAGTTACAAAAATACACTTAGCAGTGAGAGAATATGATTGCGTGCCTTCACTTTAGCGCCAAAATTCTTTGTGTCCCATTCTACTCAAATAAGGCAACCAATAGCAAAATACGACGCAAGTGTTTACCCACCGGTGGCTAGGCGTTAAGTTATTTATCTCTACCACCGGTAAAGCGGTGGTTAGGACGCAAAGGGTTAATGGCCATTGCTGAAAGAATCTATCAAGTTTTAGATAAGGATTCTGAAGGCATTTGTCTTTGGCATAATTGTCTTATTCACAAGTTAAATGATTATAGTATTTTAGGCTCATTTTCGGAACTAATTCAATCTTATCAAATAATGAAATTAAAGTTGTCTTGAACGGCCACTCTTCGAGATCTTTTTGTATTAGTGCAAGTGTCCCTCCCCGGCTCTTCCCTTAAACCTCTGTTGTTTCTAATTTTCATCAATGGCCTTCCTGATGGCCTCAGCTCTCGACTCGGTATGACATGATAACGACAACTATTTACTGCTGTCTGATTAGTAAGACTGGTCGGTTAGAGAAGTTCAAATTAACAGGTGATCTCAAAAGTGACCTAAAACCTGCTGTTCACGGGGGGCAAAGAATAAACTTAATTTCAACGCTTCTAACACGGAGCTGCTTTCTATTTATATGAGTGACCACTTCTACCTTTAATTAGCATGGCTGATGCTCACCCTCAGGAGATAAATTTGCAATGTAATTGGTCCTGATCTGTCATCCCGGCTTCAGCCATTTTCCCAACGCCGTAATGTAGCTTACCTGTGCCTTTTGTATAAATACTTTCGTGGTAATTTTTCTGATGAATTTTCCTCTAACGTATTTATACTTTATGAATTTAAGCGCAATACTAGTTTGTCAATAAGGTCTTATTTTACAGTTGAATTGCCAAAATGTAACCGTAAGATCTTTGTTAACAATTTTTCACCTGTGCAACTCTTCTGGCTTCTCTCTTTCCTGCCAACTTTGATCTTCAAAAATTTAAATGCCATGTCAATCGTTATCTACTGTTTTATCCTATTATTTTATTGTTCTCTCTCTTTAATAATGCTTTTCTTATTCTTTCACTCAGTAACTCCTTGTGTCTTAGTGATCTTATTGCCTTTCTTGGAATGAAATGATAAAAATAGCATTATTGCCAATATTCTGTTTATAATTATTGTTTGTACTGTTAAAATTGTTGCTGTCTAAATGACATTTGATTTGCTTATCTAATTAGGGTAAACCTTATTGATAATGTGTTTGTTGCATATTATTTCATTCTTTAAGGACAATTATTTTAGATGAAGTAGTTTAGATATTTGGATTAGGTTAGTAATTTGTTGTTGTAATTTAGAAGGCGAGAGTAAACGTTTTATACAGTGATATTCTAAAAGTATCACTTAAAGTCAATGACAAATATATAGAAAAGGGATTTTTTTCTATACTTAATTCATGCGGGAAATCTAAAGGGAATTTAAAAAATAGTTCTATAATGCCATTAAAGTATTTGATTGGAAAAGTTCGAAAATAAGGTGCAAGTGAGATGCCAATAACGACGCTGTCTTGGTATAAATATTACCAAGGTGATCTTGAAAAGGGACTTTTGTTGTGGACGCTAATATATGTTTATGCTGCACCGGATTAATGCTTGGAAACTAGAAATTACCAAATGCACATACTCAGAAATTGTGTTAACCCGAAATGCAGCTTCCGTGATAAATATTCAGAAACAATTGACTACCTTTATCAGGTGTCTCGGTATCAGCACCGACTGAATATAAAACTCGAAACGACAGATTGGGCAAATCTCTGCACTGGAAAATCCGCCAATTTTACGAGAAAGAAACTGGTATGAAAACCACCTAGGCCCGCAATAGAACAATCAAACAGAACAATAAAAGCTAAACCAACCAGACAACGTGACCAAAGACCACAAAAGTAGAAGTGCTTATTGACATGACAGTTCCTGTAGGCTGTCATGTCAAAATATAAGGACCTAGAAGAGGAAATCTCAAATGGAAAATGCGGACATCAATACTTCAAGTTGTAGTTTGAACCCTCGGTTTGAACGGAAAATGTTCCGATAGACTCATTGAAGGGCTCTCTGGTAGCCCTTGTCATAAAGAAATACAAAACAAATTGTACAGCTCACACCTTACGAAGGTCTCTATGTAAAGTACAAATGAATAAGCGCACGATGTGGAGTGTGTTAGAAGATGAGGAGTAGAGGGAAAAGCAAGTATATTGGAAATGTATTGATGGTGGTAAGTGAAATTGCATAAATATGCTTTCTTTTCATTCCACGTCATATGAAGTCAAAAGGAGCTTTAATATCATGTATACAACGGGTCATAATTTCTGATCTCTGATTCAAAAGGTTTTTTTCTGTCTGGAGATATTATTATAGCTAATTTTTATTGTTGACAAAGGCCGTGGATGTTACTGTGATTGTTGCAAGTTTTTGCTTTTTAAAAATTTCACATTTTACAATCGGATTTTTTATTTTTTTCCTTTAATTTTACCACATATTTGGGTAATCTGCTTTGTAAATTACCGCTTCAGTCTTGCAAATCACATCTAAATGGACACCTATTTTTATTTCTACAATTGCATATTTCACTGTTAACGATATTTTTGCTGAGCGTTAGTTTTGAGATTTCTGGTGTTTTCATTTTTTTGTGGTTTTTAAATTACTAGCTCAGCTGTAGCTTAAATTAACTGTTTTTATTAAATATTTTATGTAATTTGGAATTTTTTGGGAAGTGTTTATTAAGTAATTTAAAAAATATCTTCCCTATTTCACGCTTGACCTCTAAGTTAAAAGTGGGTTAAACCAAATAATATTTTTTCTTTCCCTTGAATTGTTCTTCATTTTTTGTTTTATTTGAGGTTTAAACTCCAGTTTGGCTTTATGTCTCTTTTTTTAAATCATTTCATATTCTTTCTTTTTATCCTCGAAAATTATTTTACTAGAGGAATTTCTAGATAACCTGAACTATTTCTTTGGAGGATTTGTTATACTCGGAGGGTGGTTGGATCTAACATTCCCGTATTTTAATTTTATGTTGGTTTCATGTACGAGGAGACACTGCTAGTTTATAGACTTAAATCTACATACAATTGTCAGTTTTCTTATTCATATCGACTTCTATTTCAAAGTTGAGGTTTTTGAAGAGTTGAAAAACTCTTTTCTTTCATTGTCATTTGTTGTTCTCTTATCTGGCACTATCATCAGTCCGTTATCCCAATGCAGGCTGTGGTTGTTCATATTTTGTTGATTTCATACTAAATATGTAGGCCTATTAATTCTGAAACATGAACACCATCAAACGAAAATTAACTTCATCAACAGAAAAAAATATTTTTAATTCTTAGTTTCCTGCATATCCAGTCATATTTCTATTTCGCTAATATTGTTTACGCGTTCGGTTCTCCCATCACATTTTGAAAAAAAATTAAAAAATTCAACGCAATTGTAGAAATAAAAACTTGCAAAACTGAATCGGAAATTTACAAAGCAGAAGTAATATATGCCAATGGTCAGAAAAAAAATATATACATACACTGTACTGAGGGTAACTTTAAGAAGAGGTGGTGCAATTACAAGTCACTTTTTAAGTTAGAAAGTCTTAGGAATTCTACTAAATTAGCCAACTATGTGTGGAAATTAAAAGAAAAAAAATTAAAAAAGCTGATTGTAAACTGGAAAAATTTAAAAAAGCAAAACCTTGCAACAATCATAATAATACCTGCAACCTTTGTTAACTAGAAAAATTAGCAATAATAATAATAATTCCAGACCAAAAAAAAAAAAAAAAAAAATGATTCAGAGATCGGAAATTATGACCCGCTGTATACATAGTAAAAAGTTCCTTTTAAGTTCATATGAAGTAGAATGAAAAGAAATGTATATTTCATTTAACACCCCCACCGATGCATTTCTAATACTTTTACTTTTCTCCCCCTTCACATATAACACCGTATACTTATTCATTTATGTAATTGTAAAAATGTAGCATTCATAAAATTTTTATCTTGAAAAAAAAAAAAAAAAAAAAAAAAAAGCATTAGGAAATCAAGTGACTGAAAACGTCAGAAATACCGAAAGTTTGAGACCAAGGAGGCGGAATCGGCTGATTCTATTAGAGTGGTGCAAAAATAATGACGTATTAATGTCGTTTTTTGACGTTAAAAATACGTCAAAAAACGACATTATTACGTCATTATTTTTGCACCAACATATATATATATATATATATGTGTGTGTGTGTGTATATATATATGTATGTATGTGCCTTTCTTGAATAGAATCTAAAAATTTCTAATCACAAAATGAAGATGAATTAACTATAATCTTCAAAAAGAAAATGGCAAAATAGGCTTAATATTTGAACTCGATTTCCTATAGTTTCTACGAGAAAGTACAAATTGGTTTGCACCAAGACATTTGTAGGGCAGTGTTATTTAAAACTTCTTTAATTCGAGTATCATCTGTTTGTAAGCCTGCCCTGGGTCGTGTCTATCAAAAATATTATTCCTTATCGATTCTGACTATTCCAATCCTGTGTCCGGCCTTGGGCATTAACCTCCATCAACAGAGAAAAATAATTCATTCTTAGTTTCTTGAATATCCAATCATATTTCTATTTCGCCAATGTTGCTTACTCTTTCGGTTTTCCCTTCAGATTTTGAAAAAAAAAAAAAAAAAAAAAAAAAAAAATTAATGTCGTTACCAATTTAACTTATCATGTATATCGGTAACAGAAAAATTAACAAGTTTATTGAAACTGAGTGATTCTTGTTATCTTAATCGGCTCTTTAGACAATGGCTGTAGGTGGTGGGGGTCTATTCTACGCTGTTCATTTCAATTTCATCTCACGTCATCAGTTTCTATATTACTGATCTTGAAGAGCAGCCATACACCGATAACCTATTTTCTAACACAGATTTATAAGTGTAGAATAGAATATTTCGATGTACTTTCAGGCGGTCACAATCTTGACAACATGAGATATGAAGATGAAACTGCGTTGATAGCAGACACAAAAAAGTAATTACAGGAATCCCAAAAGTTTGTCGTAAAGGACTGATTGCTTGTTTATGTGTTTTAGCAGCATATCAACCCCTGGTGTTTATTTAATGCAGAAACTTTATTTTTATTCAGGAAAGCCATATAGTTAAGGGTATTTTCAACATGTCTGCATGGTTCAAAATCATGGTTCATCTGCATGGTTCAAAATCCAAGCTCGATTTGCTATAAAAATTGGAAGTATTTTCTTTTCTTCAGATGTCCTATTATTTGTAGGTACATTTTTGAAGAGCATGGTAAGATTTCGTACTTGATCCATATTTTTTGTATGTCTTACATACGATCAAGTTATGTTTGACCGTGAGAAATTATTTGCATCAAGTACACCAAAGTGAAGTTTCTGCTTTAAACATGAGTGTGTGGTTGTGAGTGTGTCCAATTCTTATTCATTTTAGACCTATGTCACATTTACGGTTATTAATGTCGGTTGATCTTCATCTATTTTATTGTTTGGGAACTTTTGTGATGTCAACGAAAACTGGTTGCCACTTGTGATGTCAGCGAATACTTGTCACTTTCGTAATGCTCGTTGGAGTAGAGACCTTATAATCGCAGATACAACTATAGTACGCCGTTGAACAATATTGTGTCAGACGCCTTTGAATATCACTTGCACGAATAGTACTTGCTCGATAATACTCGCTCGAAAAGTAACAAGAGTATAGTAACCTGAATAGAGAAATAATACAAAGTAGAGAATAACGGTTCGTATAGCAATAGAGGATAGAGTAGAAATGGTGATCCGAATAGTGTCTCGCTACTTTCTACTTATGGGTTTCCTCTATCGTCACGTGGTCTACTTAATTCAATAATAGGGTCGCCTGTGTTTGCTCACTGGCAATCTATGTTCAAACTCAAGTTTCAGCAGTGACACTTTATTCCTATATAGAAGGAACATGTCCCAAATTATCTGTCTATATTTCTGAGATGAGGTATTATGTACAGTATTTACATTATTCGGACTATTGTTCTCATCTCTGTCGCCATATTTATTACAACGTTTCAGCTGTTGTACGCTCCGGCCTTCTTCAGGTGGTTGGAATGACGAACTGAACCCTCTATTTCGCTCACTGGTGTAGATTGTTATAATTCCAACGCCTTTATCCACTGTGCCATGTGTGGCATAGTGGATAAAGGCGTTGGTTAGATCCAGTGACAGAAACCAAAGAGAGTAAGTTCAATACCTGGTTAAGGCGGTAGAGAACTTGGAGGGGTGAATTAACAGGAGATAACTGACATTCAGCACTCTCAAAATTTTACTGGGATATCAAAACAGGTGACTACGCTGCGGTAGTAAATAGGGTGTTTGTCGCCAAAATCAAACCATTTTCTGGCCGTGGTGAACGTTGTAACCTATGTTTGCTGCAAAAAAAAAAAATAAAATAAAAAATAAAAAAGATTCATCCTTAAAGTTATTAAGAATTCAAATCTCTTTAATAGGCGCAATGGGCTTATGCAAACTTGTATTCACAGGAGAAAGTTTCTCTTAAAATATTGTAATACTGGATAAATATATTATTTTTACCCGTTTATAGATTAGGCTATATACCGATTACCTCCTCTTAACCATTTCAACGTCTGGTGCTAAAGACATTAGGCTTATAATATCCAGAAATACATACACAAATATCCTCAAGGACACATGGCACAGTGGATAAAAGCGTTAGTTAGTGACAGGACCCAAAGAGTGAGTTCAATACCTGGTTAAGGCGGTGGAGAATTGGAGGGGGAATTAATAGGAGATAACTGATAACTGACATCCATCAGACATGGCACGTGGAACTAGAACAACCTACCCCAGTGAGCGAAATAAAAGGTTCAGTTCGACAATCCAACCACCTGAAGAAGGCCGGAGAATACAACAGTTCAAAGTGTACCGGATTAACGATGATTTCATTATTATTAAATATTGCAGTTTGAAATGAATATTAATATTCTTTTTTTTTTTAATGTGCCATGTCCTTCACTGTGCATTCCCGAGTCTCTACAACTATATTGTTCCACATATACATTGCTCCAAGTAAGGTTTAACATTTTCTTCTATATGCAGTATCCCTTCAGGATGTGAACTAACATGGCTCTCTATAACTTACTACCATGTGTAGCTCGTTGTAAGTATTGTCTTTTCACTGTTCCTCCTCCTCCAAATTCAGTCATCCATTTACACAATCTTGTTGGTTAAGTTACTTACCCTTTGTCTCTTTTGATTTCAACATGTCACAGGACATGTTGAAATTAAAAGGACACACGTCGATAAAAAAATGCTGAAGACGCAATGTGCTTATGCAAACTTGTATTGCAGAACAGAATTCTCAAACCCTTTCCTCATTATTAGGTTTTAGTAATTGTTTGTCGCTATCATATGCATAAATGTTTCCTTTTTTGCTTCCATTTTCTTAAAATATTTCTAATTAATCATATGTTCAAGTCCATAGTATTCGTAGCATAATTCTGTAGAACTACATTTCTATGGCCTCGTCTATTTATCTGTGTGGAAACTGTCCTGCATTTCCCTGCCATTAAATAAATGGATGACAGAATATGGAATTGGAAGGATAGTAAGAAGTCAGTTAAGAGCTACAAAGGATATGAAATTATGGCGAGCTATGATCGCACACATCATGAAAAGATACGACATTAAGAACGATCAGGATAATATAAAAAGATGTTAACAAAAATAAATAATATCCAAAGTAAAAATTGATGCAATGTAGCTTTAATTATTTTCAACTCCAGCTTCAACACAAAGCGGCGCATCTCATAAATACTCGTCCTCCATAGCAGTTTTGAAAGTACTGACGCGGGCGTAGGACGTCGTGTTGGTGGCATACACGCCGTAACACAAAACATTCTTGTAGGTTCTAGTCCGGGTTTGAAGGCAGCCAGTACTGTTCTTAGTTGTGTCCTTTGTCCTCTGAATAGTATGCATTCAGTCAAACATTTTACTTCAGAGCCTTATAATAAGCATGAACAACCAGCCGTTTGTCAAGCTTCCAAAAATCATAGCATCCAAGATCGTGACTTTCAGTGAAAGTTTAGACCTGACGTTTCTTTAACAGCGATTGTTGACAGCGAGCAGCTTTACCAGAAACGTTCTTCAGCATTTTGTCCTTCCAATAACTTATATGACCTCGCTTTTCTATCGACGTGTGTCCAGAAAGGCAGGGATTTTGAAAGATAATTATAATAGAAAAAAAAGGTAACTACAGTTATCCCGCTTCACTTCTAGCAGGGGCAATGATATTTTTTAAAAAAAAATGTCGAGGAACAAAATACACTGCGTTATATCCCAAATCCATAGCGGGGATTATCGTGTGATATTCCAACACAACAGCACGCATGGTGTTTATTCGAGTACTAATGCAATTAGCTGTTCAGTGTAGTTTATTGAACAAATGAATATAATATAGAAGACAATGGCGAATTAATTGCTGACAAGTTGTTCAGAGAAATAGGTTGACGTCCATTCGACCACATCTGGGTTAAATTGTAATTAACTTGTCACAACACCTGGCGAAACGTATCGTTGCTCAGCTAATATGTCTGACCCTGTCTAAAAGCGGGAAAATGATCAGAATCTATTTTTCAAATGTCCATTGAAATCTCTGACTATGGTAATTCTAAAAACAGTTTTTGATATGAATGTGCAAGTGGTATAATGTATAACGACTCGGCCTGAGAAACCTGAAATCCGAGTTCGAATTTCAGTTGCACTTCATGTGCCGTATGGTCCTTCAAATCTTTCTGTCCCTTATAGCTCTTAAGTTTTGTCTTATTGCTATTTCTCCCAAAACCTGTTCTACCATCCATTTACTCAAACTCGTCAAGTATATTACGCGCTGCTTTCCTCTGCCCCCCCTTCCCTCAATCTGTCCCGCGAGTATCAGATTTTCTAAACCTTCCTTCCTCATCACGCGCCCACAGAAATTTCAACTGCTCCTTCCCGATGTTATGTATAAATTTACTTTTTGTTTCATTTTTTCTCTAAAACCTAGTCGTTGCTCATATGTTCGGTCCATGGTATCCTCAGCAGCTTTCTGTAGAATCACATTATTGTTGCTTCAAGTCTCCTATTCATCTTTGTCCAACATTCGCTGCCATATAAATGTGCAAATGCCCTCCGGAAAGATATGAATCCGTCTGTACGCCCTCCAGATTTGGGTTAAGTAGCAGAGCACACTAGATTTGGTTTGGTCTGTTTTACGTCATGTAAACCTCAATGGGTTATTTAATGCAGACATTTTTTTTTTATTGCTGGTAATATTTGTTTGACCAAAAATATATTGCTGGTAATATTTTTACCCTTCAAAAATCTATTTCTGGTAATTTTTTTTTCTTCAAAATGTCTCGCTGGTATTTCTTTAATGTATTGCTGGTAATATTTTTATTTATTTCAAAAATGTATAACTGGTAATCATTTTTACAAAACATTTCTGGTATTAAAAAATATTACACTATTTATTCCTTCAAAGTGTTTTGACCCCAGCGTTAACTACTTGCCGATAGCTGGGATCCTAACAGGTGTTACCTCCCCGGGTCAGGGAACACCAGCAATTAAGAGGTTGTTCCACGCTCCTCAAAACCTCCTGATCAGAGGCCTTGATGTCAGACGTTGTTTATCGTCCTACCGAGGACGGGCAGACTATAATCTCTATCCGTGGTTGGCAGTCTGAGAGAAGGACAAATCGGAGTTCAAAACTTTAGGTGATTTGCCCTGACTATGGTACGGAGTTACCTTAAACAAGATCTTTATTATATTTCAACCAAAATTCATAATCATAAGCAAATTTTAAAAAGTTGTGCAAGGATCAATATCCTTGATTACGTAACTATTTTAACATTTTCATATTGCTGGTTATAGTTTTCAACTCCCACTAATAAATTCATTGATAAACTATTGCTCTACACACTTGTGAGGCTGATACAAGGCTTCGGCGGTGGTAACAAAAGATTCGAAGTGCCTAATATAATTACCGAAAAGTATGACAAATTTTGATTTCTTTTTGTGTCATCACATATTTTAACCAGATATTTCAGTTCTTGTGAAAAATCAGGACCAGCACCAAAGATCAAAGCATACAGACATAAAGTACCGCTTTGTTAGCTATCAAGTTCAGAAAGGTTTTATACAACTTGCGTGTTAAAATTTTCTATATGTATAGAGGTAAAGTGCTCAGTGTCAGATATAAACAGTTTGGACAATTGAATCAATATTGCCTGGAAACTGACATAACTATTCTCTGTCTCATATATCATTTAATACTTTATAGAATAGCCATTATATATATTACACATATATATATGTGTGTGTGTGTATATATGGTTGTCATATAAATTCGTTTTTATTATAATCCTCTTTTTTGTCAATTTTAACAAATGAGTCAATAATATAAAACAAAAGTTGTAGAGGCAGAACAGATTTACAAAATTAAACAAAGCCATATGGTAAAAATATTTTGCGTGCTAATTCAGATAAAAAATGAACAAATCTCTCATATACGAAGAAGAATGGAACAAAATACTAACTAAAATTTGCAAATCCTTGAGAACTACAAGAGGTTGGTTGTTGCAGAAGTGAATAAAAGCTACTCTACAAAGTATTAAATTATATATATATATATATATTATACACGTACGTGAGCGTGTTTCTCCTATGAAATGCCTGCACCTTATTAGTAACATCAACGCTGATCAAATGCCGAAAAAAAAAAAAAAAAAAAAAAAAAAACTGTATTGCATTTTGATTTCTTGGGTTGATAATAAATGTTGCTCTGCTTATTGAACCTGTTCCTGTCTCTCATATATATAGATATATATATATATATATTAGGGGCGTTGGGAAGTTGTCGCCATTTTATTTTTTTAAATTAGCGCATGCGCTTTGTTCTTTATTTTGTCGACTGCACAGTATAGTATGGTCAGTTGGGTAATGTGTGTGAGAAAAAGAGCAACATGACGATTTACTCCGCCAGAAATTTAGAAACGGTATGCTGTACTACTTCGAATTCGTGCCTGAAGCTCCAATATGAACATTTCAGAGTGTTTGGATGTTAATCTGAGGACACTGCAGAGGATTTGGAAAGTGTTAGATAATATATCCAGTCAACATCATGGGGCTTGAAGTGATCACTAGTGATGGCGGCGTTATGTCTTCATTCATCTTCTCAAACGGCTTCAGACTCAACACGGGGCCTACATCAAGTCCATTGAGGAGGTAGTGCTGCTCTGGGCCAAGAAGGTGGTTGCTGGAAAACCGTATGTCTGGCAACACGGCTCTGCACCATGTCACACAAAGAAGGGCCCAATCATCGCTGTCAGACGATTTCTGCGACAACATTAATCCATACATCTGGTCACCTGACTCCCAAAATTGCAACCCCTTTATTATGTTTGGGGCGCCGTTGAGCGACAGACCAATAAAACTCCTTGTAACAACAAAGATGAACTGAAGGCAAGGATTATGGCAGCATTTACCAACTTAAACAATATTGAATAAATTTAATCTTTACAATTTTCAAAGATACGTTAGGTAATTTTGGGAAATATCTCTTAAGATAAGATGTCAGCGTTATTTTTATTTTTTATTTTTGCGTAAATTGGAATACAATTTATCCATCCCACCCTGTATATATCTATCTTGTTAATATGTTTAGGTGAGCCGAAACAGTTTGTAAATGTTTGTCTGAGAATAAAGTCTCAAATTTTGTGTATGTGAGGTTTTAATTATTGAAAATGATGAAGTGCGTTGGACGATAGTGTCGGAGATGGATGCCTTACTGATTTACTGGCATAGCTTAGACGTTGTAGAAGGTCTTAATTATGCAACACCCACTGAAGATGGAACACACTACCCAGACGTAATTAATTTAACGATGCAACATGCTAACAATTAAACCACGTCCAACTGCCCGGAGTGAAGACATTACAATATATCTTGCATTTCCGGTGAAACTTGTGAGCATGTTCATGTTGTATTATTATTATCATTATTATTATTATTATATTATCATTATTTGTGCATTGTCCATTCAGGACTCTCCACAAATTCCTGCTATTTGTAGTTTTTAACAAATTTTATCTCTCTATTATCTCTTCTAAACCCCGTTCTGCCATTTATTCGCTAAGTACTTTATGTGTTGTTTTCCTCTTGCCTTCAATCGGCCATGTAATTAACACATTTTCACTGTATTGCTCTGAGGGATGATTAAACTCACGATAATGTTTTTTTTTAAATTGTGAATAAGATACGATATTCCTACTGAGTGGATGCCAGCTAAAATTTAATTCTCATTCACAGAGAATGATTTTAAAAAATACACAGAATTTAAAACAAATATCTTATAAATTATTAATCTGTAAAGTTTCAACTTTTAAGTTATTAGAAATTTCGTACTTTAGTAAAAAAACAAATTCATTTGTGTCTACTACTACTACTACTACTACTAAAAGGACAACATATGAAGTAACAGTCTGCCTGATGGCGACTACCAGTTGCAATAAGCGGAGTCATTAAAAAATCTTCCTGTGTCTAGTCTATTTCTTGTACGAAAGTAAAAAAAGAAATAAATTTCCTTTTAACCTATAAATCATCTGAAATAAAAATATATTAAACCGGATATCAATGTAACTTATATATGCACCCACGAATTAATGAGCAGATGTAATCGCTATAACATTGTTTTTGTACCCCAACCGAATAATATCCAGGAAAAATCTATATGCAAATATGTAGGGTTTTATTCACATTTAAAAAGAGGGGGCATGACTTGAGACAATAATGGGCCTTAAATTCTCGAGAGTAACTCGTATATACAAAGAAGCAAGAAAAATGATCGGCTTCCTGTACTGCTCCAGTAAGTATGTGACTACTTACCTTTACAAGAAACAGATCGGGTTTAAAATGAAGTACTGTTGCGGGAGCTGCTCATTCTTCACTCTCCAGTCTTGATAGATTCTAAAAGCGTCGATTATGGGTGACAAATTATTTTCCACTCTCCAGCCTCTCTATCACAGGTGGGGTACGGCAAGCTTCTCACTGCTCTATTGCCACTTTCATGGACATTTAGTTGGTCAGTTATGTACCATCCGTGATACACACTTAGGCTATTATGTATCTTTCGATACATGACTGACGAAGTAGATTTTTTTTTCCGAAATAGGTTGCCATCTTATTCTGCGGTAGACCAGTTACCAACTAAGGCTATTGAACCAGGTCTGTCCTGATATTTACCCGTAGTTGGGGGCGGGAGAAGAGGAGGATGCATACCTTTCCCAAGGGTAATAGCACGTAATTTAATGATTCCAAGCCACTATCCATTACTCCACCGTGCCTCCTCCATGGAAATTACTCGAATGAACTTCATTCCCTGGTCTCGCCAGGTGTAACATATGCGGCTAGAACCTGCCATGCCACTCCCATATTCATTCCGTGTTCCACTCGAATAGCTTCTCCCCGTGAACCACTGCTCTGTGGAGCCGACTCCCAAGCGGATGATTCCCCGATCACTACAATCTTAACCTTTTCAAATCTAGGTATAATCGTTATCTTCCTCTTCTATCCGCATAAACCGCTTCTTAATGTAGCCCTTTATCCCGAGTGGCCCCCGGGCCTCGTACGAGGTGAACTTTATTGTAAAAAGAAAAAGAAAAAAGTTTTCTAGTCTCCAATAGCTGTAATAAACTCAACCCTGTCAAACACTACTACGGTTTTACAAGGAACAGCTCCTACTTTTCACCTTAATCACAGCGACTAGCTGTGAATACGAGCTGGATAAGTAATAACGGTAATTGTTATTTAATGTGTTGAGAGAACAATCTAGAGACGCGAGACATAAAAACAGGTAAGAGATACTGCTGATAAACTCGAATGAAAAAAAAAAGCAAAGCAAACCTACGCAAATGAGTAAATAGTTAAGTAACTAAAGCATTTTTATTAGGGTTCATGACTGCTATGTACAAGCAACAAAGAACACCCTTTTTCATTTATGTTTTTCTTAAGACGTAGTCGCAAGAACGGGGATAAAAACAAAATGAGAAAAAAAATAAGGGAAATAACCCAAAATAACAGAAAATCTGAACTGAAGTTGAGAGGGGGGGCGAAATAGCAGAAAGGAAGCTGGACAAAAAAGATCAGCGTGATTCTGTAATGATTGCAAACATATCTAAATTCCGCTTCTTCAGCGCTACGCCATTGACCCACCTATAAAAACAAACACTAATCTTTGCCTGTTTGCCCTCCTTTCTTTTGTTTCTGTTGTTCCTGATCTGTAGACCCCCTAAAGACAGCGGCTCCGTTAAAGCAAAAATAAAATCTGACAAACTATACGTTTTAACATCAGTGACGCTGTCTCAGGTGCGTTCTTTAAGAAAAATTTTGGCGCACCCTCAGTTACACCTAAGTATATCCTCTTGTTATACACACACACACACACACAAATTGTATATTACTGTAAACGTTATTTTTAGAAAGTAAAGGTTTGAGTTGCTACCCCAGGCATTTAAATTTTTTCTATGCGCTGTGATCCTTCAGGACATTGGTGATGATAACTCTTCACAATTTTCTCTCATTTGCATCTCTTAAACCATGCTCTACCATGCGTTGTTTTTTTTTTTATGCTGCACCCCCACCCTTGCATTCAAGTCTGTCTTGGGAGTATCAAATTTTTTTAAGCTCTCTTTTCTCATTATGCGCCATTGATATCGCAACTGTTTCTTTCTGATTTTAAATACAAGTGTTCTTTTGGTTTGCATTTTTTCTAAAAGTTCGCCATTTCTCTAATATTCTTTCAATAAAATTTTCTGTAAAACCACATTTCTGTTGCTTCAAGTAGTCTTCATCTGTGGAGGAGATGATCCAGCAATCACTGCCATATAGGAGCACTGATATTACATAAAAGTTCAATGCTTTGTGTTTACTTTGTTTCTAGCGAAATGTGTTTTGAAATTTTGTTTCTTAACACTTTGTTTATCTTGTGGAAGGCATCTATGGCTCCCCCAATGCGCCTTCGGATTTCAGTGTCGCACTTTCTCTGTTAAAACAATTTTCAGCTATTTAAATTGTTGTACTTGTTTGATTTTGGTATCCCCAATTTGTAATTTAAATGTTGCTGACAACCATATTCTGTCTTCTTGCAAATAATATTTAACCCATTCATTTCACTTTCTTTCACTACTTTCTGTAAGAGTTCTTGTAGTTTTCTTTTTGTGACTCTTGTCAGTGTCATCTGCGTATCTTACGGTGTTAAGATTGTGGCCACCAATAATGAATCCCTGTTTAACATTTAATTCTCTCAGTTTTGCCTGTCTGTATAGGTTGAATCAGTCTTACGAGAAGATATCCTCGTCTTACACCCTTTTCGACTTTTGTATATTTAGTGAATTAATGTTTTAAGCGTATGTAAATGGTTTGCTGTCATAGATTCTGAATTATTCCGATATCCTTGCCAAAAATGTAACTCTGCTTTCCGATTAACAATTCCGAATCATTACACCACTCGCTTGCAGCACCTCGTATTCATAAGGATCAACAATTTAGACACTGACGAGGCACGACGTTGTTTAACTTCGTGGTTTTAAGAGAAGCAGTGAGTCAACAGGATATGGTACAAAACGGATATTGGTAATTTAATGTTAAAAATTAAATTAATACCAAACTCAACCAAAAAATTTGCTATTCAGTTGACACTTCAATTTTAGATGTCATGATTTCATTATAATTGAGCAAAATGGAAATTTTACATCCATTTCACGTGATTAACAATTATATTGAACAGTGTTTTTTTTATACACACACACACTATATATATATATATATATATATAAATAAAGGGGAAGGGACAGTTAGAAATTAAAGATTAGTGAATATTTTTTTTTTTAATTAGTTTTAATAAAATAAATCGAAGATAGATTTATTTTTTAATAAAATAAATTGACATAAAAATAATACAACAAAACACTTCTTTAAAAAATATTTTTTAATAAAGTAAATCGAAAAAATGCATTAAGTACACGTAGGCTGATGACAGAATTTTTAAAATCGTTTCTTCTTTTTCACAACGATCACCCACTGAATATTTATGAGGAATTGCATGCAATTTCAGTAAATTTCTAAATTAAACTTTTATTCGGATTTTAACATGATCATTGATAACTTACTTTCATTTGTTTTTAAAAATTTGATGAGAAAGTTATATGGGCGTTACCCCCAATATTGAAGAAGTATATGAAGAGAGATGAAGAGGAATTGCATACAATTTTGAATAAATTTTAAAATATTTAAAACAATTTTTGTATTATACGAATAAAAAAATATTTTATTTGGTTGTGTGTTTTATTAAATTATTTTTTATTAAAATATTTTAGAATGTCGATTTATTTTATTAAAAATGAATTATAATACATTACAGTTTACTTTTTAAAAAAGTCATTAAAAACAAAATCTGCTTCGTTTTGTTTTGCATTTTTCTATTTAAAAATATTAATATTTTGTTTTATTGCATTATTTTTATATGTCAATTTAAATTATTAAAAAATAAATTTCTTGACGATTTACTTTATTAACAATAATTAAAAAATGCCTTATTTCAAGAAAAATATTCACTCATTAATGTTTTAATCTTTAATAAATTACTTGTATTCGGTTATAAAAAAAAAGTTATTTTTTTTGTTGTTGACTCGGGTCTGAGTTATTCCGACACTTATTCGGCGGTGTGGAGTTGTCGTGCACGCCTGCAGTCTCGATTGCCAATGTAAAAAACACACACATGCGCACAAATCGTATATGACACAGAAAACCTGACAATCGGCCGTATATCAGATTTTTCTCTATCACTAACATCTTAGGTTTATAGCTTCTCATTTGCATTTCTGCCCCTCTGTGTTAATATGCAGACATCTTTTTGCAAAAAATATCTAAACACTTGTTAACTTTTTTTATATTTAGGTTTCTACTTGTTTATGATATAATCTATTATAATAATACACGCGGATTTGCGCAGCAATCTTCATTAAAGGGATTTAAAGATCCCAATAAAAGATGTATCTTTAATGGCGGGAAAAGGGCACACTGAATAACAAATGCCCGAGTGATATTTTAGCTCTTGGGAAGAAGAGGTTGATTTATACCTTTTGAAAGGATGTTTGCACGTAAGTGAATTTATTGAACCCAACTGGAAGTGGAACACGGCTCCCTCATTTCCGATTTCGAGCCTTTATCCATTGCACCCAGGCACATCGATGATTACACCACCTGATATTCTCAAACGGTCATCCATATACGCAGTGATCAGGTACAACGTTAACTTCGGTGATCTTGCGAGAATCGTTGTTTCAACGCGATATGGCCGTAAGCTTCTACCTAAACAGATTCATAAGCATTAATAGACGTAGATATTTAGACCTCTGTAGAGAGAGTACAAAGCTGGATCCATCAGACATTTCATGCGTTGAAATTTCGAGTTGAAAGCGTTACTTTCCCTGATCTGAAACAATGCTGACCCGAAAGCAAGTCAACTGGCGTACCAACCAAACAGACCGATAGAATATAGCATAACTGGATGCACGAGAACTTATCTAAATATCGTTACATGAAAAAAAAATATTGGAGATAGAGAGAAGTCTGCGGAAACAATGCTTTAAACAGGAAACGAAATTCGTGGAAGAAGCCACCAGAATAAGTGTATTAGAAATAACTTCTATGTGCCATGTCTGTTCATGGTGTTGGTGATCACGGCTCTCCACAATTTCTTGTCCTTTGTAGCTTTTAATAAATATTGTCTGTTATATCTACTAAATTTGAATTTCTGAAATGAGGTTATTATTTACACTATTTATATTAGAGTTATTGTGCTCAACTTTGTCGCTGTCATCACTACGTTTTGGCCATTGTGCCTTCGGGACTTCGTTAGTCTTATATCGATCTTGGTAACCTACAGAGAATTCTCAAATGAACACGTTATTTAATCTATGAAGGTAAACTATTCTCGTTCAATTGCCCATGTGTAGGGATATTGTTTAGTTCTTATTTTTAGTACTATTCTGTTATAGTTCGCCAAGTAGACACTGCATAGCCCAGGGATTGAACCTTGTTTCACCATCCATTTACTAGTGTTCGCTAGGTTGGCTATGCCTTGTTTTCCTCTGTCCCTCTTGACCTGTGAGTATCAAATTTTTCAAGCCCACTTTCCTTCTTATGTAGACAGTTCAGATGTCAAAACCAAAATAGAGAAAACAATAAAATAGCAAATGTCTAACAGAGATAAAAGCCGAAAACAAATATCAGAAAATAACTTAACTCCTGTAAGAATCAAAATCTACGGAGAATTATGTATTTCGTCTTTCAACTTGTATTCGTGGCCGACTCACTAAGCACAAACCATTATAGGCATAAAACAAATTCAGTAAATACAATAAAATAAAAAGGGGTAAGAAGTTTTGGTTTGGTTTGGTTTGGTTTACGGCATCTCAGCACCAATGGGTTATTTAATGCCAACAACATTTTTTTTTCCTGGTAATATTTTGTTTTGTCAAAAATCTATTTCTGGTAATATTTTTTTCCTCACAAATGTATAGCTAGTAATATTATTTAAAAGAAATATTTCTGGTAATAATTTTTTTTTTTTTTTTTGTTTTTTTACAAAGTATTTCTGATATTAAAACCTATTTTTACACTTTTATAATGCTTTTTACCTCAGTTTCGGGATTAACTATTTGCCCATAGCTGGGTGCTACCACCCTGGGTCAAGGTGGACCTGGGAACACCAGCAAATAAGAGGTGGTTCCATGCTCCTCAAAACCTCCTGAGCAGAGGCCTTGCTGTTGGACTTAGTTTATCGTCATACCGAGTCCTGGGGTAAGAAAAGGATGCGTTTTCTCACTAGACTTATTCCAATTTATAGTGAGGCGATCTTGAAAGAATTAAGAATTCTACTAGGATTGGCGGACAATCTTAATCTAAGATACAGACGACGCAGTGCTGATAGCAAGCACACAAAGAAACAGGACGGACCCCTATACAGTGTAGCAAAGGAAAGTGAAACAAAAAGCCTGAACATCAAAAGGTAAGACGACAGAATGTATAGTTGTCAGCTAGAGAAACAAGATACCAAAACTACGAGTAAGTACGACTATTTAAATATCTGGAAAATATTTAAATATCTAGAAAATATTTAAATAACTGGAAAATATTTAAACAGAAAATTGAAAACATGATACCGAAATACGAAAGTGCCTTCCAAAAGCTAAGTAAAGTATTAATAAAAGTTGGTTACAAACAAAGAAAAGAATACTGGACTATGTTTTAGCAGTCCTCTTATGTGTAGCAGTGAATACTGGACAACCTCTTCACAGACAGAAATGTAGTTCTGCAGAAAGATGAGAATACGGTGTACTGAACATTTTACTAACTAGCAAGTCTTAAGGAAAAAAAAAAAAAAAAAAAAAAAAAAAAATGGGCCGCTTATCCAGAGAGACATTTGAGAATTTTCGGACACATATTGAAGAAAAAAGCTTGGAGAATTTGAGACTCGCATGTCATTGAAAGCAAAAGGAGCAGAAAGGCGCATCAATTAACCTACCTAATGAGTTTGTTTAATTATGGATTTAAAGGGAATTGGAAGGATTGGAAAAGAACAGAAAGAATTCCAAAACATAAGTTATCAAGAGACATGATCATCTATGAAGTGAAGGGACACGGTACATAGAAGATATATTTGAAGTGTTGAAATCCAAGCGGCTCACGTTGAACTGTTGAAATCCAAGCGGCTCACGTTGTCTAAACTCCATCATCTAAGAAAAAAATTAAAATTCTGACAATATTAATAATACTCATGTGAGTATTGAAGAACTGAAACGATTTGTTGGCACTTTATCTCATAAATTCTATCACCTACCTTTCGTATGAAAATTCATTAAAGAATGTCTAAGTAGAAACATCTATTTTCAAAAAGACTTCTTGCTGTTTGAAATTTCGAGCAAAAACAATGTCACAGGAATTCTTTTATTTTTTTTCATTTCCTTTTTCTAGCGACAAAGTGGAAAACAAATTACGATGATTTTTTTTTAACAATCGACCTTTCTTTTTTAGCTGAAAAATAAAATGTTTCTAATTCGACTCGAATCTTTTTGTTCGTTTACTTTTCATGTTGAATACTTAGAGATCAACGAACGATTGCTTTGTTTTCTTAGCTGAGAATCGGGCAATGACTGAATCATTCAACGGAAATGTGCGAACTAATTAGTACCTTTCCTACTGAGTCAGTCTTCTAACAGGTTTCATGCTATTTCATTTTTCTTTTAAGGAGAGTTCATCCCAAGCAAGTTAGTAAAGCCACAGAGACGAAAAGGAGTTACTGAGTGTGGAAGTGTTACAAACAGGAACATTGCTAAGGATTAAGGAGCGAGAACAGAGAAAGAGTAATCAGGAGGCAGCTCATTTGCAAACTGGTGAGACATTGTCGCCAGTCATGTCGAAGAATCTAGACAATAGCGAAGACATCATCCGAACAGTTAACCATGAAATTATTTTTAGAAAAGGCACAAGGAGCCAACTTTACGGCTTTGTGAGAATGACAGTAGCCTCTAGATCGGGACTAATAAATTGTTACCTGATGTGTATAATGTTTTGTTAGCACGACTCTGCGATGGACATGCTGGCCTCAAATTTTGCCTGAAGCTCGGAAAATCTGCCAAAAAGATCCTTTAAATAAGTCATTAGGTTTTTGGCGAACTTCTTTAGATTAAACAGTTTTTTGAGCAATCAGATATTTTTTTAACGACAGGTTGAGTTTCCAGGGCAAAAATTTACCAGCAAATCGTGAAAAAAAAAAAAAAAAAAATATATATATATATATATATATATTATTATAATAAAATTCCATGCAGGGAACACCGTTGTCATATATGGTCTGGTGATCCCCCACCCCTTTCATCTAAAGCATCTCGGCAAAATCCTAAGACGGAGCTGCAATGTGATTGGTCCTGAGTTGGAGTCTCAAAAAAAAAAAAAAAAAAAAAAAAAAAAAAAAAAAAAAAAAAAAAAAAAAAAAACAAAAAAAAACAAAAACAAAAAAAAAACAAAGTCAAACAAACACAAACAAAAACTATGAGAAATATTTACCAATCGATTAGTAAGCTTAAATTCATGCGATCGAAGTATGAAAGAAGAGCGCAGTAGGATTCACATGAAAATATTTATAGAAAAAAAAAAAAAAAAAAAAAAAAAAAAAAAAGATAGAAGCCACGTCATGGTAGTGAGAAAGTGACTGAAACCGAGATGCCATTACAGACCCTATTTTGGATTTGCCGAAAATTTCGAAATCAATAGCTGGAGCATCAGACCAGATATGACAACAATAATCAATGCACGGACGAATGGTAGGATTTATAAATGCTCAAGATTGAGTCGAGAAAAAATTGTCTGGCACGATACAGTGAACGAATTTTCTAACAGCAGACCTATCAACTTATTCAATACAATCACGCCACTTCATGTCAGTTGAAAAAGTGAGACTGAAAAGGCCTAAATGTTTTATACTAATTATATATAATCAAATTAAGTTTCTTGAGGAAAATCAGGTGACATATTTTCACTGGTTACCGTAACTTGAAGGACTGATTTGTTTTTTACGGTTTTGTAGGTTATTAAAACCGGAAAGTATTTTAAATACGATTTTTTAAAAGATATTGATTTAGTGATACAAAATTTCCTTTCGGCGGGAAACTGACAGTCACCATGCAGTCTTGATTGCCGATGTAAAACATACACACAAATCATGACACAGGAAACCTGGCAATCGTTGATATATCAGCTTTTCTCTGTCAGTGATCACTTACCTTTGTGATTAATTTTTTTGCTCTTTTCTGCAATTCTGCCCCTCAGACATCTTTTTGCGAACTAAATACTAAATCTAAGAACACTTGTTAAAGTGTTTACATTTAGTTTTCCCCATTATTTATGATATGATCTATTATTATAATACATGTGGATTTAAAAAGCAGTCTCCCCCTAAGGGAATTTAAAGACCCAATAAGGATGAACTAGCTTTAATGACGTGCTAAAAGTAAACTGAAGTTCATTCTACAACAGCTGTTCTGTAGACTAGATACAAATCCTCTAACGGATTTTACTTCTTTCTCCTACCTGATTGATTGATTGGTTGGTTTTTGTTTTACGGCTTAACATTTTGCAGGTTATTTACAGAAGGGGGAATGTTGGAATACCATGAAAGAAGCTGTTGAGGGCCATGAATGATACACTCAGAAGAAAGCATGTCTTAATTGCGATATGGTGAATGATGTACTAAGAAAACACCCAAGAATCTTAAACGAGACAGGTATACATAGCCTCATTAAAAGTTGGATTATTAGAGAATGGAGAACATTTTGGGGAGTAGAAGTGAAATACAGAAACGTTTCTTCATTTTGTTTTGATTTTCATGTTTCTATCCTTATGTGTTGTACTTAAAAATAGACCAGCTTTTCTCCTTAACCGACCATTGCACTTCGAGAATGAAGAACTAGATTTGAAATCATAACATTTTGGGTTGGTTTTGGTACGGTTTTAGTATTTCGACTGTTAAATCCCTTGTAATTAAAGAAAAACAGTTACTGCATTTTGATCAACGCGCCGAAAAAAGAAAAAAAAAAAAAAAAGATGGAAAAGATAAAATGAAATCTAACCTCACATACAGATATGTCTCGCCATGTGGAGAAAATATGTTTTATACTTCCAATAATTATGTATCATAACGTCACGTTTTACTTCAAAATCCGTTCTGAGTGAGTGAGAGAGAAAAGCGTTTAATTACACAGTTAATGATCTACAGCATTATTGTAACATTAACATAAATATTCTTAGATGTTTTTCTGTAACTGCTTAAAAAGTTCACTGCTGTCCAAAGTTTACCCCATTCATAGGAGTCGACCGTAGTCGGGATCATCGAGTCAACGCATACGAGCCTTTCTTTAGTTGCATAGTACGTGCTATAGTAGGATTACATAAATTATTTTGAATTCAGAGTTTTCCTTTCTCCTAGACCGGTTGCCAAACAAGGCTATAGAACTCAGTCTGTCTTGCTATTTACCCATATTTAGGGGGAGGAGCGAGAGATCCCTACCATTTTCCAATAACGTTATCTATAACTTTTCCAATATTCGTTTTTATGCAATTATTTAGAAATTTTCTAGCAGTACTCCACTGATGGAAGTAAAAGTCCAGAGAAAATTTAAAATAAATTGAAATTCACGGGTTGCGTCTTAAGACAAAAAAAAAAAAAAAAAAAAAAAAAAAACTACACGAAAAAATCGATCCTGTGTACAACCGATATTGTGGGATTACCCTATCTGCTAGAGGATTTCTCCAAACACCTGATCAGGTGAGACTATCTAAAAGCGTAGAAATTCTGTCTCATTCCATTCTTAGAATACCCTACGTACAAGGTGTATTCGTTAAAGGAAACTTCTTGGTCCCCAGCAAGTCACGTGTCGTATACCTCACTATCTCCTGTTCGAAAAATCCTCATGCGAACATATTACTATTCACTGCAACATATCTTTTGCCAACAAACCTGTAACCTAACCAGTTATAATACTAAGACATAGAATTCACTCTTTTTGTGTTATTAATAAATTCTATAGCCATTTCTGAATTAATTCTAATACGTGTTTATATCTATCATAAAGTCACGTTCTGCTTTAAAATCGGTTATTTGAAATAGAAAAAAAAGCGTTTAATTACAGAGCGTACCGGAATATATTCTGTAGAGATAATGAACTAATTAAACATTATTATTGCGACATTTTCATGAATATATTACTGTCTTGCATTCATGTGGTTATCAGGAACTCTTAGTAACAGTATTTCTCTATTAATGTTTTGTTAGTTGTGTTTTTCTTTTGTAACTTCTAAAACAAAGTTGTTCAAAGTTTCGTAACGAAATCTGACGGCGCAATGAAATAGAAAAAGGTGCATTCCAAACAATATAGACGTAGCTAAAGACATGGAAATTTCGTTAGAAACAAAGATGAACCGCTATGCAATATCAATTCTCCTATATGACGGCGAATAGTGGAAAATTTCTTCACAGATGAAAGAAAGATGGAGGCAATAAAAATGTGATTTTACAGAAGGATGCTGAAAATACCAGGGATGGAGCGCATAAACAACGAAGTAGTACACTTAAATAAAAAAAAAAAAAAAAAAAAAAAAAAAAAAAAAAGCGACAGCAGAAATTTATTGCGTACATGAAGATGGAGAAAATAGCGAAAAAAAGAAAAAACAAAGAAAAACAAAGGGTGGGGGCTAGATAGGGAATAGAGAAAAAAGGGGGGGTAGATAGGGAATAGAGAAAAAAAAATGGGAGTAGGAAACCACTTCTTAATTATTGTTATTACTAGGTCCACCCTGACTCCCATTCACAAAATCTGGTCAGGTCAGTAGCTCTGACCAGTTTGTGTAAATGGATGGCGGAACGGGGGTGGGGTGTTGGCAAAGGAACAAAAGGTTGCTAAGAATTACAAGTGATAGAGATTGTGGAGAACCATGATCGTCCATAAAATAATTTCGTGGTAATCTATAACTTCAAAGTTTCGAATCAGTCTTTCTATTAAACGAAATTACTTTTTTTTTTCGTTACTACAAAACCAAAATCATTCAGGCCAAAACACGAGTCATTATTAAAATATCCTCATCAGATTGAGACTATCGTATTAAGGTTATACAAATCGCTTTACTCGTTCAGAATTATCTAAACTGTCAGCTCAATGTCTCCGAGCGAATGAAGCATGTAAAGCTTAGCGAGCACCATCCTTCGAAGCTCGTGGAATGGTGCTACATCATCATAAATATAACTGCACAAAATAACAGAAGCAACATCGGAAATGTACAGTACGTGTAACTATGAGAAAATAATAACAATCAAATAAAAGGTTAAGAAGGAGACCTCTATCAGTATTGGACAGGGCTACATAACTACTGGTCTTGGAATTTGTTGTAGAGTAGTTTTCACAGTGGAGGCTTGTATTTCAATAAGTCGTTCTAAATTAGGTTCGAGGTACAAAACGTTAGGAACTTGAAATAAGAGTTAATGACGCAGCAATCTAGTTGTGATGGTTGATACTTCAATGTCCGACATCGATTGACTCACTCAAAACCACCGAGCCCAATTGGCCACTGCTACTACTATTTATCTGTGGGAGGGTCTATTACAATAAAATAGGTATTATGGTATAACAGAATTATATCATTTTTTTTCTCTCTGATAATTCTCTGGATTTCTTAATTTGTTTTTTTTTTTTTAAAACGTTGTACACCACTGTCCTTGATTGTCTCCATAGAGAGAAGATCAAAAGCCGGTTAGTCACATTTGTTACTAGCTTAAAAGTAGCACACCGTGCGAAGTTTTGGCCCAGCTTAGAAAAAACACAATGATAATTTTGAAGAAATGACTGAATTCCTCAATTCACTCCATAAAAGTGAAAAAAAAAAAAACCTCACTTTAACTTTGATTCCAATTCCAGCTAAAAGACCGAAATTCCAATTTACACCGAAAATTGAGTTCTTCAAATGACAAACTCCGTGGAACTTCAAAACCTCACGTCACGAAACCTTTCACTTTAATTCCATGGAATTTGGAAGAAATATAATTAATTTCCTCAATTCACAGAGTTTGAGATATTTTAAACTGAATTAAAAAAAAAAAAAAAATTAAATTCAAAGTCCGTGTTATTTCAAACTCAATGTAAATTGAAAGCATTTAAAAAAAAAAAATAACAAAAAAAAAACAAAAAAAAACACTTTTTTTCAGTTATCTTAAAAATCTGAATTTTAAACTGTTCCCTACTCATCCGGACACAAATCACAATTTTGGATGTTCAAACTCCGGATGAAGGACTCTTTTTCAATCTCGGGATCATCCAGATTCCGGATAGGTATGTGTTTATGTAGAACAAATGTGGCGCGAGTTAGAGCGGTTTCAGACACACAGACAGAATTTGCCCCTTTTTTTTTTATTTACATCAATGTTTCTCAACATTTTAAGCAACGGCACACATGTCAATGAAAATATCACGGCACACTTAGCAAAATTTGTAAAGGGTATACTTATAAATTTTATGAAATAAAAATCAGATTTCAAAAATATATACACACAAATATGAACTTATTTTATTTCAATGTTTCTATTGAACTATTTGTGCAGCTTATTTAGTGTGAAACTTGTGCCTGGTGGTTTGGTCGAATGTGCGATACACAAACCCACATTTCTTCTTCAGTTGACCGTAGTTTTTCTCGCTTCTTATTTTTTATGTTATTTAGTGTCGAGAAGCCTTATTCATATAAATAAGAAGTAAAAATAAAACTGATAAAGTCTTTAGATAGTGTGGCATATTCGTTTTGTATTAAAATCCAAAATGTATCACTGGGCGCCGTCGGATGATTATTTTTGTGCTCTCAATCACTATAAATGGTTTTTAAAAAGGTAAATTAAAAAAATGAAAAAGAAAATACTTAAAAAAAAAAGCAACATTAAAAGAAAGTATTTAACATAACATAATCGAAGAATAGTGAAAATAAGTTTTTGGAAAAAAAAAATGTCTAATATTTATTCATTTTTTTTTTTTTTTTAAAGCGTTTCACCCCAAGTACGGCGATAAGCCATTAGCACGCAAGGGGTGACAGAGTTGGAGCAAGAGCAAAATAGGAGTGATAGAGGAAAGGATGAAGAGAAGGATAGGGGATAGATCAAGGCATCTTAAGACGTCGATTGACATTACGTTTGAATAGTTGGAGATTATAGCTATCAGTGAAACAGGAAGAGAGGGAGTGCCACAGGTGAGATGTACGAGACATGAAGCTATTGAAGAAGAAGAGACGGCTACATTTAGCAGTTTCGACTGTGAAAGGGTGTGAGCGAGATGCCAGCCTAGTAGAACGCTTAAATTCATAAAATTTGGGGACCAGCGAAAGTAGCTCAACGGAGCAGTTACCATATACTAACGCTGTGTCATTGTAGTTCCATATGCACCGTGACACTATTTCGCGGCACACTCGTATGCCACGGTAAGACGGTTGAGAATCACCGATTTACATAGATTTTCTTATTATTGTTTCGATTTACACCGTCACTGTGGTTTATTTTATTATCCTTGCTTCCCCCCCACACCTTTTTAAAAAAATATTTATTGCTGTACAAGATTGGTTTAAAGAGAAATATTTTATGAATTTCAACCAGCAGTAGTACAATCTACACGGTTAATGGATGTCGAATATTTCCATACAAGGAAATTGCTAATATGCCCATTACAATTATCGACCCTGATCTGTAAGACTTTGGCTCATAAAAAGATAGCATGTACATATTAGCGAGCAGTGGATATTCTGATAAAGTTTTTTTTTTTTTTTAACTCGTCGACCATTCTCTCTAGTAATAACTTGTACCAGTTCCCAAAGTCTGTACGAGGTCTAGGTTGTGTTTCATGCTGCAGTTCGGTTCACTGGGGGTGAGTTAATCAATTCTGAAATCCGGACCCTTTTTTTTTTCCAGACTAGATATAGCATACATCCCTTGGGAAAGGTTTCAAAACTGCCAAAATATCCACTTGCGAGTTCTTTTATGTTGAAACGTATCTAAACCGACAGAAATATTGTGTGCGGTATTTCTGGCTAAACATGAAGGTTGTGTTAACAGACACTTGCAAAGGTAGATAAGTGTGGTCAGTTCGTTTTAATCTCAGTGATCTGTAAATAGTTTGTGGGAAATATATATATATATATATATATATACATATATATATATATATATACACATATATATATATATATATATATAAAAACTGTATCTGACTATGACCAAACAGGAAAACCCGTTGGGGAATTTTTCCCGTCGAATGTGATGAAGCCATCTATCTTTAAAAATCAGCATTTGAAATCATAGTTTTTACATGAGTTTGAACATAGATCATTGGCTCTGCCGTGAAACATACAAAAGATTTCACCCACAAAATAAGCAGTCATAACGTCTATTAAAAGAGCGTCATCTATAATTTCGGTTTTTGTTAATTAACTTTATTCTTCAAAAAATAAATTAGAATTAAATTTATTCATCTATGTATTTCATCATTATTTGCAATGACATGTCACTTATCAGGCAGCTCTTCGATATTTTGAGAAATAATTCGCAGGTTTTGAGACGAAAAAAAATTGACAAATGGTTGAACCTGGTTTTTGGATCTTTTCTGTTAATTCACCCCATACGATGTAGAGTTATTTATTACAAATATTAATTAGCCCCCAAGAAATTATAAATCAAAGTTTTGTTTTTTTTTTTTGTTTTTTTTTATTAAATTTTTGGCACTCTTTTGAAAGTAGAAATTTTAAATTAAACAACTCCAACACTCAGAATGAAAAATTACCAAAAATCAGAGATATATCATAATTGTGGATGATGTTCGAAGTACTTACAAGGAATGTTTAACAATTAAAAAACTATTAAACAATTGTTTATCGGTCTGAGCGAGAATGCAGACCCACCAGTACTCAGCTCAGGGATTGAACCCACAATTACTATGCTACTAAATTCACGAACCAAAGCTTTAATGCACCGTGAGACAATTCTCAAATTAGAAATTGCAGCCTTAAAACTAAGGTTCTAATTGTTTCCTCAGCTTTGCTGCACCCTTGCTGTCAAGCTTTAGTACCTTTGTTGCCGCTTCGCAAAGATGAGAACATTTGTTTGAAATCAAATAAGGATAACAATAAATAAAAAAAAATGACACCACCAACAAAAAAGCAGATTTTTTTTCTGAAACCGAAAAATGTGCTATTTCCATTCAGGGCGTGGGTGATAACTGTTCAACCTCATACACTTAAAAATAGCGCGTCAGAATTGTCCACATTTGAGGCGATCGCAAAGGCCAACTCAAGCAGAGTGCAATGGAAAGGCCTCGTTCAGGGAGAATTTGGTGTGAATTTTAGTAAATATATCGTCGGTTTTTATTAGGAAAGTTTTTTTCCTCAAATCATTTTTCATATGATCGAAAATTACAACAAAAACACACACACACAAAAACACACACACAAAAAACAAAAAAAACAAAACAAAAAACACACACACACAAAAACACACACACAGAGGTAATAATGCACGATTGGGTGAATGTGGCCGCTGGAGTATAATAGAACAATATATCTCCCAAATTATTTGTGTTATTTCTTCTTGCCATTTGTTGTCATGAACATTTTTTTTTTCAATGGACGAGCGTAGGGCGCTTTTCCAATCTTTTCTGAACACATCGCAGCGGCTGAACGCAAAATTGTTCATTTAATATTCCGTTGCCCTTTAAAGAAATCTGAATGAATAATACCTCACCGCGCGCACACAAACGGTATCTTCAATCCAATATGCTCAGCTTTTTATTTCGTTTGTGAGAATTTATCCTATGTAAACCATTTTTTATCACCTGTTATGATATACTTAAGGGGCGTTTAGTTAGAATGATACATTTGTCATCTCATTTGTTTTCCCCAAAACGGAAACCTCCCGTGACTCAACCTTATAAATAAATGAAACATATCGCTAGCATTCCCAGCAAATAAACGAGAAAAAGACATACGCAGGAAATTATAAACACAGTTACCCGTATTGAAACGAATAAATTTGCGTGTAATTCATTTGATTAATTGGGAATGAAACTAACAAAACGTTTTAAGCAATCATTAAGAATTAGAAAAAAAAACAAAAAAACAAAAAAAAAACAAAAACAAAACATTCAATGACTTCTTAATGACCAAAATCAAAAATCAAAAATAAAATAACCATTATTACTTGTAAAAATAGAATCACTCACAGATTGGAGTTTCGTGTAAATATGCTATTTCGATAAATACGAATATCAAGTCGATTTCATAAAAACTGAGATTGAGTAGATTTAACTTCGATTTTTAAAACATTTTTTTTAATTTTCTTTATTTCTCGGATCAGCTCTAAAGACGGTTATCTTAAGAGGAAAACTGGGAAAAATGTTCTGTTCGTCTGATATGCATTTAACACGAACGCCTTCGTGTTGTATTTCGTTGGCGGGATCGGGCAGAGAGAAGAAATATCCATTAAAATCGCTTATATTTGATTAAAGTTTTTTTTATTATTGTTTTGTTACAGATAATATATTTCTCAATCTTGTGTTGACCCGGAAATAATAGCAAAAATTTGCGAACATTAATGTTGTTTGGGTGTTGCTTGGAGGAATTTTCAATGTTTTCGAACCCTAATTTAAAATTGAATCCAAGGCTACACATTACGTATTCATTTGTCTTTTATAATAAAGATTTATTAGAAACAAACGCACACGCTATATATATATATATATATATATATATATATAGAGTATACGATATTTATAGGATGAATTAAAAGTGCTCAATATCCGGTATATAACGCGTGTATATTTGTGAACACTAATATCAACACTGAATGGCGATAGTCTGTTTCATGCATGAACGTTATATCTATAGAGGAGAGGGGTGGTAGAAAACTGGGGGTGGAGTGGGGGAGAGAGATAGAAAGAAGAATTCAGCCGAAGATATTTTGTTCAATTCAAACGACAGGCTCTGTCCACATTTTTGGATTGTATATTACCAATGTTTTCAGTAAAATGTTGTACAGCGGGATTAGAATTGTGGATACACTGTACGAAGTTCAAGTACATTCGACTGTCTTAGTAATTACACAGAAGTGTCTGTGATAGACACTATTTTGTTGGCTACTTCCTGACATTTTTAAAACCGCTAGAATACGAATTAATCTTAAGTGACATCATGTGTAATGGTTAAAAAGGAGATAGACCGAAGGAAAAATGTATATAAAATATTTATGCCTATTATTACTCTGTACTGATATTAAATATTTTATGCACGCATTAGCATATAATCTGCTGCGGTGAAAATGGTCTGTTTCTTTAGAATAATAATAGCTTCCAGAATTTCTAGTCTTTCCTTGCAGTGAGACTGCTATATCATTGATATCGCAGATTAATATTTGTCTTCCGTTATCTTACGTCCATCACAAACAACTAAAACCGAATATAAGACAAATATTATTAGATAATACAAAGATACTTTATAGCACTCTCTGCAAGAAATTCGAATTATAATAAATAAGGCAGCTCATATTAAATATATTTAACCACAGCTTATATATATATATTTGATATATTCTGTTCCTCTGTAGTCTGAAATACCGTGAAAAAAAATCCTGTATGCCTCACTAGTACCACCCAGTTCTTGATAAATAACAAAAACAGACGAAAAATACTTGGGGTGGAGGAAAGAACTTAGGACACCTTATCAATAATTTCAATCCCTATGTAAAACTTCTCATGCGAAAATTGTCGTATTTAAAACAACAAAAAAAAAACAACAAAAACATAAGCAGACTATTGTCCTCATTTTTGTTGTTATGATCAGAGTTTCAGCAGTTGTGCTCTTCGGCCTTCATCACATGCTTGTCTATCCGGGTAACAATTCCGAAGTGGACCCTTGCTCTAGTCCAGCTTTCCTTGTTTAGGGGAAGATCTCGTTTTGTTCTTATTTTGGACAGCTTGCCCAGTTTCCATGAAATCTGCACTAACCGGGAAAGTATTGAACTTAAACTTACTATATCACGAAATTCACGAACCAACACTTTAACGTACGCCAACAGAGTGTCGAAGGACAAAATGGCGAACAGATGATTATGGAGGTTTAATCACTTTAAAAGGCGATTATTTATTAAATGATGCCAAAGAAAAACAATAAAATGCTTAGAATTGCTTAAATGATTATTTGAGTTTTTAAAATCATGGCGATATGTTTTTTTTTTTTTACTTTGTTCAACATTTTTTACTTTTGAAACTGTCTTTTCGACATTATTTCTATTAGTCATTTAGTCAGTTCGGCATTTTATCCATTCGACATTGACCTACTACCCACTTTAATTCACTAGACTCTTGTGACAAAGATAAAGACAATAGTCCGAATCTAAATAACTTACCCAAAAATTCATAAAGAAATTAAATCCTGTGTATGTGTGTATATATATATATATATATATATATATATATATATATATATATATATAATTAAATAAATAATGTTTCTTATGAGATTACATAATCGATTAAATTAATGCATATGTATACTAAACTGATGCAACTGCAATATGTTTCGGTATCATTAAGAAAACTCAAGATAGCTGAGTACTTCCTGGACATGACAGAAGAGAAAGCAGACATTTTAATACAGCCTCACCTCACTTAACGACTGGAATCCGTTCTAATGAGGTGGTCGTTAAGAGAGAATTACCTGACCACCATATATGCTACGTGCGTAATAGGTTTGTGTGAACCAGCTTCGGCTAGCATTAATATCATTTTTCACCATTTGTAATATTTCTAAATTCTTGTTAATAAGTCGTGAAGTAAATAGTAAACGTAATAAACATTCTATAACAGTTCTATAGTCTGTACGTTACTTCCATGTCTATATTGTAAATACAAATACATTGTCATTTATTTTCATTCATTTTTCAAGAGAGAAAACAATCGGCACAAATGTTTTCAATACCGACTGGTTGGATTTTAAAATTTATGAGATCTTATACAAAGTTCAGGTGTCGTTAAACAGTAAAGCAATTGAGAGGGTAGAGGCTGTAATTATAATTCGTCATGGAATTTCTAAAGAGGCGGATCGTAGATTAAGGATAAGCTGATAAAATTAATTTTGTGGAGACATTCCAGAGCAGATACCATAATAAAAACTAACTGTTAGGACTTCGACCGTTTCAGAACTGAAGCAGAGAAACATAAAATATAGTTAACTTTTAATTCAGAAATGTGTGTCGGATTCATTGCGAAATTAAATACTAATATCCAGTTTTTTGCGTTTGATGAGATTTCTGAAGTAATTTTAAAGGTAGTAAATATTTAGAATTTTTTTTATAAAAAATCAAAAAAAAAAAAAAAAATCTTTAACCTTCAGCTTTTTTTTAATCAATTCACACCAAGAAAGGCAATAAAAGTCACAAAAACGCAAGGGGTTACTGAGAGCGTAAGATAGAGAGATAAGGAAAAAAAAAATAGTATTCAAAGAGACTGATGACGAGGATTAATGCTGCATTTACATTTTTGAAGATCGCGGTTGACAGGAAAACAATAATCCGGAACAGAGTTTCACAAGAGAGACGCACAGGAGAAGAAACTATTAGCATAGAACTTACGGTTACATCTACCCATTTCAACAATGAAATTATGGGACCTAATCTAGTCGATCAGTTATGTGCCATGCATGATACACGCTTAAGCGATCATGTATCTTTCGATACATGACTGACGAGGCAGATTTTTTTTTTAGCAGTAGGTTGCCATTTCTTTCTGCAGTAGACCATTTATCATCCAAGGCTATAAAACCCTGTCTGTCCTGCTATTTATCCATTGCTGGGAGGAGAAGAAGAGGATTCATACGTTTCCCAAGGATATTAGCACGTAAGTGAATGTAATGGATTCGACTGGAAATCGAACTCGGCTCTCCGATTCCGCTCAATTCGAGCCGGTATCCATTATTCCACCGTACCTCCGCTAATCTAGTAACGTGCTTAAATTTATGAAGAGAAAGCTGATAAGAACAATTCTCATTAAAATATTTATAGAAACGACACAAGGTAGTTATAATACAGCGGTGGGAACGTAACTGAAGCAGAGATGCCACGTCAGGACCGATAACGCTGCAGACTGGATATTTTGTTTAAAGAATCTCTAGATATATATACCGGAAGTACCATGAATTTAATGTACTACTATATTGGTAACTGAGTCTCAACGTTTTATTGTTGAACTAGCTAGATGCAACCACCGCTTCTTTAAGAGTTTTTTTTTTCTCGCACTTCTCATTCCCGATTTCTTGCTTCCCTGATAATTATAAAACCTCAAAAAGTTTAAATTGCAACGTCAGTCGCCATGTTCAGTCTTCTTAAACCTGTTCATTTGTCATTTCCTCAGTTCTCCCTGTTAAAATCTTCTCATTCTATTTCACTTCCTGTACCGCACCAAGTTCTAATTGTATTATCACCTTGATGTGGCAAAATTATTTGGAGGTACAGAAGAAAGGTAAATTTATCAATGTACAAGATAGATTCGGGCGAGAAGAAAATGTGTAGCACGACATAGTAAACTAACTTTCCTAACAGCAGACTTAACAAGTGATCCAATATAATCTTCCCACTTCAAGTTCGTGGAAGACATTAGACCGAGAAGTTTCTCTAGATTTTATTCCGAAATTAAGTTGCCCACTCAGACTGACTGTACACGTAAGTAAATAAATTTTCAGTTGATACTATTGTCTTCCTCGCCATTTGCGTCACGTCGTCTATTAAGCGTTTAGGTAACTGCTGTTCCTGGTAATATGTCGACTGCGGTCTTTACCTATAATCTCATCGGAATAAAAATGCATCAGTAAACCCCTTAATTCCCCAGATTCTTTTGGAAGATGTTTCCTCTTGCAAAACAAACCAAAACAAATGATCCTGCACCTGTTCATTTCACACGGTGTTGTAACAAGTGACGTACCGCCAGAGGCTTTTCCGATTTGTCTTCCACTGTCAAAATCTGACTGATTTAAGCAACACATATGCCTTTGCAAAAAAATATCAAACAAATAAACAACGCCATGGCATTTATGTGTTCAGCTTAATAGTCAGAGCACAGAAATTTACATTTAAAGGCTACAAAATATTCCTCTGGTAAAAGATTAATGTAACCGATTATCAAAATCATGGTTTATGAAAAAATAAATAAATAAATTAAAAAAAAAACAAAAAAAAAAAAACTCAAATACGGGCAGATTACACATTTCTTTAGAACACTCTCTGTGGAACAAGCAGAGTGAAAATAAACTTTCCACGGATTATATTTTGTTTTTAAAATAGAATTATGAAATTTATTTAAGTATTCACCTGACGGTCGGTGTTACACTTGAGTATAGTGAAGGCGATGAAAAATTAAAGGGATATATATATATATATATATATATATATATATATATATATATATATGTGTGTGTGTGTAAATTCTTAACAAGTTTTAGTGATACAAAAGAACCATTTATTTATCTCGTAAAGTTTAACTTAAGTATTTAAACAGTCTATATGAACACGTGGTTAGAACGTTCACTTTTCGACCATGGGACCCAGGTTCGAATCTCATGGTGGTCGATTTATAAGGAAGATGACTTCTTGATGTTATCGCTCTGGGGAAGGTGACCCCAGCGTGCAGTACCTTTAGAAAGTACCTGGAAACCATACTACGGGTTGATCCAATCCTTGCATTTTAAATTGGGTAGACGGAATTATGTTTTGCCAGCACGAAGTCGCAAGTCATCGTGACCGAGGGTTCCAGTATATTGGTCTTGGTCAGACTGTCGATCACGTCAAATAATGCGCTCTTTCCTAGAAACTGTAGCTACGGTCCGCTCAGCATAGTTGCAGTATAGATCACAGGTAGGTTCTGCAGGTGTTGAACAAACATAAATGTGCTTGAGCAGCGGCCCTAGTAGACAGGTATACTCGGGTACAAGAGGTCAGACACTACAGAGGGGTATAAAACTTACTAATAAATTTATTAATGCTAGAAAAACGCACATATTGAAATTTGTGTAACTATAGACAGCAATAAATATGAAAAAAATGCGCCCCCCCAAAAAAAAGATGGGCGGGGTGCGTGGAAAGGATAATAAAATAAATCACTCTAAAGGTGTGATTTGAAACATGAAAAATAAACAAGCAAATAAAAGAAGAGAGAGACTAACCGGTTTTCGATCCTCGCTCTTCGGAGCCAATCGAGGACAAGCGTGTAAATTGTATGCACAATTTAAAAAAAAAAAAAAAAATTAAATGAAGAAAGCCAGGGAATTTGTAGAGGAAAAAATATATAATCGTACTCTGATTTCATTAAGGCCCAGAAGCCATTACCTCTGCTTACAAAGTGAAGGCTCCTTAGACCGAATATATAAGGTATCTAATATTTTCAAGTATTGGGTTGGTGCATAATAATCAGGCGTCGTTAAACAATATTTATTATGAAAAACGCCATATAATTATGCACCAACTCAATAGTAATTGGAGTGTGTACTGCTGATTATAGTAGAGGAACCTCCGAGTTTTAAGTATATTACTGTTTCCCCTTTGCTAATTTCTTGGCTATCTAATTTTTTAAAATGTTGGGCGCACAATTTACGTTCGTCATCAATTGGTTCTGAAGTGTAAGGCTAACCCCGCTTTTTTATTTGTTATTTTCTTCTTTATTATTGCCTCGTTCCGGTGATTTATTATCTGTGCACTTTGCCTTGTTTTTTGTTTTGTTTTGTTTATCGCTTTATATAATTATACACAATTTCAATATGCCCGTTTTTATAGCATCAGCTAAACTGCTATAATGAACTATCTAGACAAAAAAAAAACCCCAAAAAAAAAAAAAAAAAACAGAAAAAGACCCAAATATACGTGAGGAAATGTGACCTTGGTAGATTGTGTCACACCAATCTCTCTTATGTGTGTGTGTGGGGGGGAATCTCGTTTTATGCACAATGTAGCTTCAGAACGTGAGCCATCATGGATTTCCACAATTTCCTATTCTTTGTAGTTCTCAGGTTTCCCCACTTTACTATACTTTCTAGTAACTATTCTGTTATCCATTTACACACACTCGTTACCTAGCTTACTAGCTGTTTTATTCTTGCCTTCAATATGCCCTGTGATTGTTAAGTTCTCAAAGCCTTCTTTCCTCTTTATGCGTCCTGGAAATTTAAACACTTCCTGATCCTAAGCAAAAATCCATTTTCTTTCCTATTTTCCTTAAATCTTCACCGTTGTTAACACGTTCAATCCATGAAATTCCCAGCATCCTCCCTTGAAATATTTCTGTTGCCTCAAGTCTCCTTTATCTATGAGAAAATTGTCCAGCATTCACGGCCATTTAGGAGAATTGATATTATCTTGCAGTTCAGCACACTTCTTTGCTTTTAACAAAATTTTCCTGTCACATAATAACTTGCTCAGTTTTGGAAGACATGTATCATTATCCCCACCCCTCATTTGGTTTTTTGTAACACATATTGCACACTATCTTAAGAAAAAGACCCTGAAATCGAAATTCAGTTTTTTTTTCCCCTGATCTCGATGGGGATTCGCATCTACTAAACACACTCCAACTTCAGGTAGCAAGTCTTACATTGTTCGTAAAACTAAGCGCACATATAAAAACCTTATTTCATTTATAAAATATATTTTCGTTCTAGTTCCGATAAATAATTGAAATTAATGTTTCTAGCGTGCGTAACTTTAAGGACACTTAGATACAAAAGCACACTAATTGAACAAAATTGTTTTTAGGCTTATAAATCATTTCATTTGCTTTCCTTAAAAATTTCTAAAGTTTCTTTTTTTTTTTTTTTTTTTAGAAATATACATCTAAGTTCTATTCTAATAGTTTCTTTTCTTATCTTTCTTACCTCTGGAACTCAATTCCGGTGTCTGACACCTAAAAGCTTCATAGATTTAAATACAACGTCAATCGTCGTCATCTATCTTCCTGTTCTTTCATTATCCAGTCTCCTGACTAACGCCTTTTCATTTTCTTTCTCTCTCAGAAAGCCCTTATGTCTTGGCGGCATTACCACCTTTTTGCGGGCGAAATGATAAAACAAAACGTAAGAGAAAATGTAAGGTCGTCAGTAAAAGAGACAAGCCACAGTGAGAGCTACGTAGTGGGGACGTCAAAGTCAGGCAGTAGTATAATAACACAGGGCGAAAAATTTGACAGAAATACGAAGGCGTATAAGAATAATGATGAAAAAAACAAAAAAACAAAAAAACCTTCCACAAAATTAAGCAATTAAAAGAAAGAACTGCAGAAAAAAATATATAATGTTCACTCTTCAATATGACAATGGGTTCTACACTATTTCTTTACAGATGAACAAGAGGATTTAGGCGACAAAGATGTGGCTCTACCAATGAAACTTAATAACACTATGGAGAGAACATGTGAACAATGAGGAAGTTTTAAATGGAAAACCGGGACTACAAGAAAACATACACAGAAAGTGACAGATTTATTTTCTGGGTTACATAAAGAAAAACTGCTTGGGAAATTTAAAACTCACAGGACATAATCAGTCCAAGAAAATCAAAAGGTAAGTATCGAGTAACTTAACGAATTTAAGCGAATGGAGAAGCAGTATAGACTAAAGTAGATGGTAATGAGTCAAAAGAAAATAAACATATAGCAGAGAATTGTGGATAGGCAATGTCGGTGATCGTGTCTATCAACAACTTCCTGCTTTTATTTTTATTTTTTTCATGTCCAGAAAGGACATGGTATAAGACATGCAAGTGCAATGATCACATGCTGTATTATTCATATGCATGTTCACATATTAATGTGCATCTGAGCAAAATACTTGAAGATAAAGACATGGCGTTTAACACACTCAATCCAAGGAATTCTACTGCCTTAAGTCTCTTCTTCCTTTATGAGCATTTACTGACATTTTGGAGGACTCATATTACATAGCAATTTAGCACACTTGTCTTTATTTCTGATGAGATTTTCCTGTTTCGTAATACTTCGTTTAGCTTTTCAAGAAAGTGCCCAGTGAACTGAAGTAAATAAAAAATGGGGGAAGCGCTATTCTCAGGAGCTTTCGAAATTCTATCACATATTTCGTAGTAAATACGATTTGAAATTCAGGCTTTTCTCAGGATTAAATGGTGACACGCACCTATCTAACATCACAATTTCAGATACGAGCTGAAACGTGTTACATATTTCGTAAACCATTGTATATAACCTGCATACCCTTAACCACTTGATATGATTGATTACTTTTTTCACGGTTCATCATTCTTTGAGGTTATTTAAAGCCAGAAGTTATTTTAGATTGTAAAGATTTTTTGTTTTTTGGGAGATAACAAGCGATACAAGTGTTACCAAATAACAAATATATGAGAGGAAATGGGTGGATTCATGCCTTTCCCAAGGATATCTGTGCGTAATTGAATATAAAGAACCCAACGGGAATTAGCTCTCCGATTGACAATTTCGAGCTATTATCCATTACACCACCACACATTCAAGCTTACAGCACCTGTTATTCCCAAATCACGCATCGAGGTACTGACAAGGCTCGACGTTGCTTAACTTAGGTGATCGTATGTGAATTGGCGTTTCAGAGTGATGTGCCCGTAAGTCACGAATATCTCTAAGACAGTAAAATATTTTTTCTTCTTATAAATCGTTTACTTTAAAGTTTTCTAGCATTTTCATAAATAAACCTCTAAATGCATGCATGGTTGTTAGCAAAATAGACAACCCAAAGTGTAAACTACATATTGGGAAAGTCAAAATAGATTTTACAGCTTGCTCTACTGAAATACCGCCACATTACGTACTCTAAAGAAAGGACTTCAAACATGAAACAAGAATCTATGTGTAATTGTTTTGTTTTAAATCCTATCTCTGACAAATTCATACATTTTCATGAACTGGAAATAGAATATTTAATCATTCCGTGTAAATTAATTCTGCATCTTTTCATATATTTTTCCTTGCTTAAACAGCATCCAGTGGATATATATATACACTTTTGCGGAAGGCAAAAAAAAATTAAAAGATGCCCACAGCTGACAAGAAAGATAACCGAATACAGTATCTGTCGAAGAATAAGAAACAGAAACTAACAGATAATAGAATTAAAGAAGTCATTTTCAGCTCTTGGAAATTGTTTAGACTTTGAGGTTCGTGATCTTTGCTGACTTCATTATCTCTAATGTACCACAAAGGACAGATTAAAGGCTAACAGTACAGCTCTAGACACTCCTAAAATTACAGCCTATGCTCAACGGAGGAGAATTAGCCGATTGCGCCACTCCTTTTACACTTGTTGGAACAATTTCAAAGCTTATAGATCAAAATGAACGACTTGGTAACAAAATTTGCAAGAATATGTGAAACTTTGCTCTTCCAAATACATCGTTTAGATGGAGAATGTTTCGGAAAAGTTTATCTTTAACCGACTGGGAGATTTTGTGCAGACTTCACAACATTAAATTATTCCTTTTAAGCTTTTTGATTAAACCAAAACCTAAAGTTACCATAAATATCAGGCTTAGCTCAGTGACTTCTGCACAAATGTTGGTTATTAGCAATTAAGTGTTGAATTTATAAGACGGGAATTTCCGTCATCCGCAGTTGAATTTTAATGTTTTTATGCCACGTACAGTTTATCATATATAAACACACACCTCATATGGGGAATAGCCTATTTTGGCAGACGAAGATATCGGTCGTCTGTCTTAAGAGTTCGTGTCAGGAAAAAAATAAATAAAACATCAATCGGAAAACTAATACTGAATTTATCCATTTCAATGTTTCAGTCAGACGAAAGACATAAGAAAGTGTTCAGGGGAGGTTGTACTTGAATGGAAGAAGTTTTATAAAATGAAACCCGAATAGTAATCTTATGACGTTAATTTGGAGCTATATGAAAAGTGAAATAAGTTAAAATTAAAAGAATAAAAAGGGATTTAAAAATAACTTTAATAATAAATATATAGATAAAAGGATGTAAGGGATTAATGGAAATAGAGTTGTGGGGATCTTAGAGTAGGAGAAAGTTTATAAATTATAAATATAGTGTAAAGAGGTTATAGAGAGGGTGAATATAGAAATTAGAATTTGTTATACATTCTACATTTGAAAAGTTAGAGGGGAGTGAATATTATGGAAAAATCTAGAAGCTAATAAAGTATATTTGAATTTGTTTTTATGTTGACATTTTAATACTAATTCATTCCTCCGATCTAATAATTGCTTTAAATTATTGTATTTTATTATTCTAATTTTATCTTCTAAACATAAGTCACATCTCTAAGACTATTAAGAGTACGTGTGGAACCTATAATCTTCCAAATTATCTGTGAGCTCAAACATTTCTCCTTCAATTTCCATTTTATTTATTTATTTAATTATTTTTGAAAGAGCTGTCGAGTGTAGGGTTAGAAAATAAGCGCCTATGGGTATAAAATCTGTTTCCATTCTCAGGCGGAAATCCCAATGTAAACATAATTTTTCATATTTTCTTTAGGGGAAATGACCGCTTGATCATATATATATATATATAAACAGTCAATGATCATGAGCAGTTTCAATGTTTGCTTTAATTTCTGGTGAGAATAAAGACATTGTCCAACATTTCGATATTTTTTTTTTTTTTTTTTATTAAGCTTTCGGCTTACATGAGCCATCCACAGAGTGGGTATACAGACATAAAACAAATGATATCCACCGTCAAAGATGATAGTTTGTTATTTTGATATAAAAAAATCGCAATGTGATGATAACGGTCGCGGAATAGCAGATGCAGATCGTAAATTCAAGATTCGGTTCTATGACGCAATAGATCGAAGTAAAACAACAGAACCAATGTCTAGATGCAATATAATGTGTTGTAACTAGTTTGAAATATAAATTTTTTTGAGTGTGGGGTGGTGGTGCGTGCGCACACACACACACACACGTATCAAGTGACTTTTGAAGACCTAATTTTAAAGCTAATTTTAAGCGGGTCGCATCATACACGTGATATTAAATTGGCGTATGTACTGCTGGCCGTTAACCAAACTATACATTCATTTACTGTAGTCAGATTAGCTTTAGAATTAGGTCTTCAAAGGTCGCATGATACGCTGTGTGCGTACGAGTATGTGTATCCAAATTGTTTGTACAACTAACAAAGCCTGTCAGGTGACCAAAAGAAAAGCAGAAATATATTTAGGTGATTAGAACTATTAACAATTCCAAACCATTCCCTATGACAACTCGCATATCCAAGGTCGACGTTGCTTAACTTCGGTTATTGTACGGAAACAGGTATTTCAACATGTTATATCCGCAAGTTGAAATATTATTTTTTTCATAATTTACGTGTATAGAATTACAGTGTTATACAAAGTGAGGAAAAATACCTCCCACATAATGATAGGTTCGTTTTACGGCATATCAACAACAATGGGTTATTTAATGCCGACAATTTTTATTGCTGGTAATTTTTTTTTTTTTTTGACTACAAAAAATAATGTATAGCTGGTAATATATTTTTTTTTTTTTACAAAATATTTCTGGTATTAAACCTATTTTTACATCTTCATTGTGTTTTGACCCCAGTTTGGAGATTTACTGTTTGTCCAAAGATAGGACCTTAACAGGTGCTACAACCCCGGATCAGAGTGGACCTGGGAACACCAAAAATTAACAGGTGGTTCCACGCTGCTCAAAAACTCCTGATCAGAGGCCTTGCTGTTGGGCGTAGCGTATCGTCACACAAACAGGACGCGGATGTGGCGTATCGTCACACAAACAGGACGACATAATGATAGGAAATAATGGCAATGGTGTCTTCGTCTCTCTCATGTGTTAGGTATCTCTGGGATTTACTTCCGCCGCAAACTGTATTTGCATCGGATGTAAAGTAAGATTTTTATGAGTAAATTCAGGTACGTCAGAGTATTTCGTGTTGTTGATGATCTGTAAATCAGTGGTAGTTGCGATGAAGAATTTTTAAACTAGAAGTAGTTCCCATCAGTTGGTGGATTTTCTGGGTCGATATGACTGATCACATACTCTGGTCAACACCTTATTTATTGCTTAGTCATCTTTGCGACACTGGCATTAGCTGAAAATTCGATTACGATATTTTAACACGAAAACCAAACTAGTTACATTCCATCACCGCCAAATGGACTTCGAATTACCGGCATTCACGAGAAGGCACCGTGCCTTAAGAGTATATTGGACTTCAAACTCACACCTGACCTCAAGTGGAACACTTATATCCAATCCATCGCTAGAGGTTGAATAATCGGCCCCCTGTACCGCTCTAGTAAGTACCTGACTCTTCATGCTATCCTCTACCTTTATAAGAACCAGATCAGGCCCAAAATAGAGTATCGTTGCAATATTTAGGCGGGGATTGCCTGGTCTTCATGGCAGGTATTGGTTGATTGGGTTTTATGGCATATCAACCACTGTAGGTCATTTAAGGCCAAATCAAGTTTTATATATATATATATATTAGTACTAGTAAACGTATAGCTGGCAACAATATATTTTTTCAAAAACGTATAGCTGGCAACATTTGGACGTAGTTTATCGCCGTACCCAGGACGCGGACGTCGTTTTTCGCCACAACCAGTACGTTTGCAGGTTTTGATAGATATCAAAAGCGTCCCAGAGTCCTTGTCAGGGAAGAATTATTTTCTACCATCCACCTGTCTCTCTCTCTCTCTCTCACACACACTATCGCTACTTCTATGGAAAGTGCTCGGACGAACTAGATTCTTTGGTCCCTCCAGGTTTAACCCTCACGGCTAGGACCCGCCATGCTATTTCCATAATAGTAAGCCACCCACGTTCCCTCTACCGGCGAGAAGTTAGTTACACTCAAATAGCTTCT